>VYZX01029370.1:38089-88455 GCA_013401335.1 Brachypteracias leptosomus | reverse complement strand
CTTAATTTTCCAACTTTGTGTGGAAATTTTTCCTCTGCAAATAAATCATTAGATTGGTATCCATCATTTACCATTTTATCTCTGCCTGTTCTAAGAAGCAACACATTGCATTTATCACCACCTTCTGTCATCGTTTATCATGGTGTAGACTGTTATAATCCTTGGACAAACTTCGCCTCAGCACTGAGGAGCTGTAGGACTTGGCCCGCTTAAATATAACAATAGACAAATTCTTTCTGACGTCTCTCTGATGTTAGTAATACAACTGGTTTTCTTTTTTTAGATTTGGGTTTATTGTCTTGTATTTAAGGCTCAGTTAATTAAGTAGAACTACATTTATCTTGTCTTACTTATTTATTCTTGCCTATTACTTAAAACCTAATAACAAATATTATTACTCAAGTACTTAGGATATCAATTATCTAAATTAAGATCCAGTACAAATGACTGCTTATTCTGTCTTGATGGATAAATAAACACACAGTAGCAAAAAAAATGAGGACAGCAAATAAACCCTTACTCTCCCATCCTCTGCCAAGAGTCCAGGACACACAGCTTGCCTTAAAGGTGGGTAAAAGCAGACATTGATAACAAGCATGGGAAGCAAGTTAGGAAGTCAAATCCTACTAGTATAATTTTGGACATGAAGGTCTTGAGATACAAGACAGACAAGGTTTGAGGGAAGAGATAAAATCTTCATTGCACATAAGGATAAACTGGTAAGAAGAAATAAGCTCAAAATGCTTTTTCAGCTTGCATGCTCTAAAGCTTGCCTGATTTTTTCTAAGTATATTGATATATCTCAGGAACAATATTATCTCTCCCTGCAGACTTTATAATGCTTAAAATGTCAACTCTTCTTGAGATGTCTGCTTTGCACCTCCCATCTGTTCCCAGAGATGAAGCTACTGTCCATCACTACTTCTCATTCCTCCCACAGTGATGTGGGAAAGGGTGTACTTTTGTGGAGAAGAGTTTCCAAATACATTATGGCTTTTAGATTAACATTAACCTCATTTCCATACCAAAAGCTAGTGGCAAAGACTACAGAGCATGGGTATTATATGTTTGCCATATCAAATTCTATTTGTAGGATCCAACTTTCAGAGTAGGCACAAGAAAAATTTACCAGTTGTTTCAGTGCAATATATGTGCAGTTAAATCAGTCTAAAATCCTTAAGGAATCTTTTACTAGAAAGAGTTAAGAGACAATGAGTTGTTGGGTGTAGCAAAATTAGTTTCAGTTCCTCCCAATATAAATAATAAAATCTAAAGGAAATAGGACATACCCTAAACTAATATTTGAAAGGCTTAGGTACCATTTATTTTTATTAGAATTGAATAAAAAAAGTCAGTCTTTTGAGTTCATGCAGTGTGGGTTAAGTGATGTTATATTTCTCATTTGGGAGAGGAAAATAAAGTAGAGGGAGTTCAGCTCATTTGCTCAGTCACATGAAGTCTGCAGCAGCACAGGGAATTAAACCTTGGTCTCTCCCCAAGGAGGTGTCCATACCACAGCTGGTCTCTGTCCTTTGGGTGGAGCACACCCATGAAGTGTTAAAACAAAAGCAGCTCTCTTGGGTAGAGTCCCACTGTGTTTTCACAGAGGGCAGAAGGGAGGAGAGGCCTTCCAGCCAACGAACCATTTTACCATGGTAAGGTGGCCCTATGGTGAAGATAGGTACAATTTATATCCACTGAAATTTATACATTGCAAGGTGCTACATGGTAGCCTCAGCATCAATGAAAATGATACCCAAGAACTCTGTTGCCATGTTTTGGGCTGGTCTCCATCTCAGCAGCATACAAACAGAGCCACCACTCAAACCTAAGAGGACCAGGCCACAGACAAATGCAGCAACGCCCACCTTCCCATGAAAGATCACAATCTTTCTGAAGGCACAGATGGGAAAGATGCAGTCTCCTGGCCACAGCCGTCACCTGGAGCAGCCCAGTCTTCAGCAGCACACTTGCATCACGCACTCATCTGACAAATGCCAGCCATGCTCACATACTCAGGAGCACCAGCAAGAAATCCACCCACTCTTCTGGCTCCTTTCTTCAACATTATGTCAGTCTGTTCTAAACCAATGAAGCCAGCTAGCTCCCCCATCAAAGCCCTGCACTCATATAGTCCAAAATATTCCTTCCTTCTGTTCCTGCCAGCTTTCAGCAAGGGGGAGTTTTGCTTTGCTCCATTTTTCACGCCAGTCACATGCCATATGGTGATGACTTTGTGCAAGTCTATAGACTCATCTATAGCAAAAAACCCAGAACTGAACTGCATCCACTAAACCATGGTAAACCTCAGCACTTATGGTCTGAGCGATGTAATTCCTGGCACTGGTGTTCTAAAATTATGCTTTCCAACTCTTAGCTGTGGAAAGCCTCCAGAAGCACTTCTGTCCCAATGCTGTCCCTGATGCACATGCCACCATGCAAGGAGCTGGTCTTCACTGTGTGGTGAACACCTCATCCCTTCTTCCCATGACTTTACTGATGTGCACTTCTCTCCATGCCTGAGATCATGTGAGCACAGCAGAATGAATGGAAATGCCTGAAGGTGTGCTCCTTCCCTGCCTGGTACTAATAAAAAGTAGGTTATGAACCATCCAATTTATTGGTTTGTGGTCCTTAAAATTTTACACTGTTAAGGCTAGTTTTAAATATTTATTATGCCTGTTAGCTGATCATTAGCTGACAGCATGGCTGGGATAACTACAACTAGTTCAGTCATTGCTTTTACCAATTGCACTTAAACTCTTCAGTTTTCCATGGGTGACACCTCCTATTTGTTTTCCTTTTTATGTGCTCCTTCCACTTACTCTTCTATGATTGTCCTCTCTGGGAAACTGATAATGTTCAGGTAAACCATCCCAGGGAGCACTTCTGTCTCTATCATTCTCACACCAAAGAAAGCCAAGATCAAGAGTACTTAGACATCCTACTTATTCCCAGGTTTTTCTGCTTTTCCTCATTTTAAAGTAGAAATACCACATGGATTTCATCTTTGTCATGAGTTTGTTGGCTTCAACAATATGATATCAGAATACAGGCTTGGGGAAGTGTGGCTGGAGAGTTGCCTTGCAGAAAAGGACCTGGAGGTGTTGGTTGACAGGTGGCTGAACATGAGCCAGCAGTGTGCCCAGGTGGCCAAGAAAGCCAACAGCATCATGGCCTGTATCAGAAACGGTGTGTCCATCAGGAATAGGGAGGTGATTGTGCCCCTGTACTCAAAAATCGTGAGACCGCATCTTGAGTACTGTGTCCAGTTTTGGGCATCACAGTAAAAGAACACTGAGGTGATGGAGCAGGTGGAGAGAAGGGCAACAAGGCTGGTGAGAGGTCTAGAAAACATGGCTTATGAAAAGCGACTGAGGGAACTAGGGTTGTTTAGTCTAGAGAAGAGGAGACTGAGAGAAGATCTTACTGCTCTCTACAAGTACCTTAAAGGAGGTTGTAGTGAGGCTGGTGTTGGTCTCTTCTCTCAAATTACTAATGATAGGATGAGAGGAAATGGCCTCAAGTTGCATCAGGGGAGGTTTAGATTGGATATTAGGAAGAAATTATTTACTGAGAGAGTGGTCAGGCACTGAAACAACCTGCCAAAGAAGGGGGTGAAGTTGCCATCCCTGGAGGTGTTTAAACAACGAGTAGATGTAGCACTTGAGGCTATGGTCTAGTGGTTAGGGAGAGGTTGGGATGAAGGCTGGACTTGATAATCCTAGAGGTCCTTTCCAACTGTAATGATTCTATGATTCTATGAGTTTGGCCCTCCACTTTCCCAGGATACTTGCAGCAGAAGATTTAACTGCTATTCAGGCCTCAGCAAAACTGCTGCAACACCTCAAAAGACACAGGAGCCAACCATAAGCATAGCATAGGACAGTGCAGGTATAGGGAGTTACAATAATCCCAACTGTCATTGAGCCAGATCATCAAAACTAAACTTCTTCTATACTCCAAGAAAAACATTGTGCCATCTTGAATAAAGACTATTTCAATGTCTTCTCTTCCAATAAGTAAATATTAATACTTTCCCACTTTTTTTCCTGAGTCAAACACATGTTAATTGTTTCTAAGATTGCCCTTCAGTACAAGAATGAAGGACAGTTGTAATTTCCTCAAGAAGTTCATAAAAATCCTCTTTTAGTTTGTTCTAGAACACTATTTCAAGAAATGAGCATCTCCCACACTTCCATGAGTCTTAACATGTATTACGGATTTTGAGATGATTAAATGCCACTCAAACAAACAGGGAGGCGTCTACAAAAAAAAGCCAACATTCATTTGAGATGAAAGTTTATTTTTCATCTCAGCACCAAATTAAAATGTGAGGATTATCAAAGATGCCAGCATTGCTGTGAAAATGGTGTTTATGAGACAAGAAAAAAGCCCATGATGCACATGGGCTATCCAACACCTTCAGTTAGAGCCATGCTGCTGCACTATCATCCCAACCCAAACTTTCTCAGGGAACTTCAACCCTCCAAGTGTTTGCGGTGAGCTCCTGGACCCTTGCCATCCAGCACAGGATATTCTTGGCAACAGTGATAAGGGCACTTGTTCCAAATAAGGAGAAATCTAGGAACTCGTTTGTCTCGGCACTCTTGGAGCCAAGCAAATCTGCCAAAACTCTTGGAGCTAGACACAGGAGGAGGGTGGAAAATAAAAAAAAAACAACACAAAAACCCTAAATGAAGCAACAAAATGAACTTATGACTGCCTGTCTAGCCAGTACTAGCAAAATCTCATTATAGAGCAACGATGATGAAACACAGTGAAGTACATGCAGAAGATCTGATGAAAGATCTTGAAATATTTATGCTAACACATAGTTTCAGTTTCACATTCCATACAAGCTTTTCAAACAAGAACTGTGCCAAAAAACATGGAATAATGATCTTGAGTTTTACTTTTTTTTTTTTTAAATAAAAACCCCCAAACACCAAAATCCCCTGCTCCTCAGTTTTTCATTTCAGATTGTATAGTTAAAGGACAAGTGAAAAAAGGCTTTCATAGCTGGAAAAAAAATTCTTCAGCTTGCTTTTGAGACAAACCTGCATTAGAGCTACATGCTCCTTAAGATCACAGTGTGTCCTTTATTTAGAGTCTGGAGAAACAACATAGTCCTTGCAGAGCACCTGGTAAATGCAGCACAGCTGCACCTAAGTCTTGTTCATAGAGGAACTACTACCTTCACAGTTACTACAAAAGTATTCACCAGCAAGACACCCATAAGCAGAAAATGAATACTTTAGCACTTAGAAAACAAAACAAAACCCCAAGAAAGCTCCAGTTCTGGTTCTACTCCAAACATCTATTATTTAGTCTGACCGCCCCCATTCTATTTCCTGCACTTTGATCAACTAATGGCCAAGAAAAGCAATTACCAGCATAAGAAAAATATATTCTTGGTATCTTTGAACTGCTGTGGCAAGTGTAAATGCATTACTTTCTACGAGAACAGAGAAAAATATTTCTTCAGCAGAAAAGATGAGAAATTAAGGGAAAAACAGGTAGGAGGAGGTAGGGAGAAACTATTAACCAATTAGGTCAGTGTTAAAAGAAAATGAGATTGCCTGTAAATCTCTACATTATTGATTCTGAAGAGGAAGCTGTAGTATACAATGGAGATAATGAAAGACCTTGACTTGTATTTGATGATAGCTAGCCCTGCCTAGATAGTGGAATATAGTGATCAACAAAACAATCTAGTTATTGTAACGAGGGAGAAAACACAAACAAACAAACGAAAAACCTTTTGCCAACCAGCAGGTTTGGGAAAATACTGTCTGCAGGTAACAACTGGTCTTAAGGTTCTGGTTTGCAAAGTTTTCCAGTGCCAGCACATGAAATAAAGGAAGAAATCCTACCACCATTCCTTTTGGGTTTCTGACCAGCCTATGAACCAACTATTACTACCCTACTACTTCCCATGAATGTTCCCACTCGCACTGCTCTGGACAGTCAGCTGGACCACCACTAAGGAAAAACAGGATGAAACCAAGCAGGTCTGCAGTCACAACTGGCCCCAAACCCGTTCCACCACTTGAACACCAGCAGTGGATCAGGCCAGACACGCCATGGCAGCACCCACCACTCTGCCCCAAGCTGTTTCTTGTGTCAGCCCTCAGCAAAGGTGATGTTTCAGGATATAAACTGAAAAATCTGCTACCCTCTCAAAAAAATTTACATGAAGAATATGTGGGAACAAATATTTAACATTAAACTCTACATCTGATTTGTCTACAAAAGCACTCCAAGAAAGAAGGAAACATAATGCCTTAAAAAAACCCCAAAAAATGCAATTTGGAAAAGTGTAAATCATCTTTTATTAGTGATTTCCCAAGGTGCTCTTTCAACAGCACACTCTTCAAATTCCCAGAAGTGCACAGAACAGCTGCTTTCCAAACCTGCAACACTGCTGAGTTTAAAGTCATAGTGTAATTTAGATTAATATTATCCTTCAGATTCTGGACTGGCAGCTTGGTGGTACTGCCAGTGGATTAGTGAGCTGCTAACACTGGTGCAGTCTCTAAGGCATCAATGAAAAAGGGATGATGGATTTTTGGATGTTTTTCTGACCTGTGCCCTTTTCAAAGGGAGAGGTGAAACAAAAACCTCCTGGCAATGGGGTAGAAGCAAGTCCAAGCTGCCAGTCCTACAGGAGGCAATTGCAGAAGAGGAGAGGCTACAAGTGGAATTTGTAAAAGGAAGAGATGGAGATTGCTGCTGGGTTAAAAGTACCAAAGTTAGCAAATACACTGTGAAGTCCAGGGATTTCCAAGGATGGTAAAATTGTGAAGTGGGGCTGACAGGGCTTTTGCAGTCCTGGGCTGATAAATACTATACATAAAAAGCATTTGCACCACATGTCAAAGGACTTAGACTCTACCTAAGTGACTTTCAGACTACCTGCACGGCCTACCCATAGCAGAGATGTGAGCACCTACCATCTCCTTCTCCAGATATTCAGTGATCTAAATTACTGAACACAGACAAAACCCCCAAAGGCCAATTACCACCAATCAAATTCCCCACATATCATCTTCATAAAGGGTACAAGACTGATGGAAGGATGGGGGCAGGTCTGCCCCTCTGCACAGTCTGGCAATTCTAAAACTGTTAGCTTTTGAGTGCCCTTCCAAACTGGAGGTCTGGCCTCCACCCTTTCCTCATCACTTGATTTACGAGCTGAAAGATACTGTGTTTGAACTATAGTCTAGGTACTTATACAGTGTAATCATGTTCTTAAGTGGCCTTCATCATTATATACGCCAGAATCTTCCAAATGTGATTCAGACAACACTACAGACATCTGTCAAATGTGGCTTCATTCCACTCCCCAGAAGAAAATTGAGTTATAATGAAAGCTGTGTCTTCACCAAGCCCATGGCGATTACACCAATGACTACTCCTCTACTTAGAAAAATTTCTAGGCTACATTGTATCATTACTCCAGGATTACATTTTATATTAGTCAACCTGAAACTCTGCCTGAAATGATCCTGGCCAATGTGAAAGCTATTTCTCCAAAGTGCAACTGGGAGATAACAGGATTAACTGTTAACAGACCTGTGCAACAGCTAAGATTAACTGGGATTGCTCTTAAAAAAAAAACAACACTGTGAAGAATACCCATAAAAGAAGTAAACAATAATTTTACTTTTCAATGGCTGCAGCATCAGCGTGGTGCAAGCTGCTCTATCTTAGCTACAAGACACTCAAAATTTCCAATGCCAGAACAGGAAGGCATGTTCTTATCGACCCCAAAATGAGTTTGGGAGCAGGACTTCACCATCCCAACACTAGGAGGTCAGTAGGCACCTCCCCCACTTTCAAGGTTGTGCGAACTGCATCTGTTGGATGTTCCAGCTACAGTTAGATACGAGAAATGACCTGTTCCATCTCCAAGACACACCAAAGTCTTTTCACTACTATGATCTTTATCCATTGGTCAGAGCACTTACTTCGTTACTACCAAAAACCCCAAACTTTTCACCACGGTGTGTTACCTTCCAAAGATCACTGTGTTTATCAGCCCTGTATCACTAGTTCATAGTTTATTTAAACTCCAGAAATGGCAGTGCTCCACTCCAAATGCACTTCATTGAAGATTATCAGTCTTTTTCCCATACTGAAAGTATTCCATATATTTTTTTTTTCCACTGGCTATCAGTGCTGGGGAGGATCTATCTTCTACAATGCAGTTGGCTGCAACCAGGAATTCTGCAATCACAGCAAGTCAAAAGCTCTCTCTGGAGTGCAGCCCAGTGAGTCTGTGTTGCTGTAAGGCACCCTCACTGACACAGAGAGGTGCATCTCCATCCCTCCATTCTCTCAAGTCACTTTTGACTCTATTTTGGATATATTTTCCCTAAATTGGAACAGCTGTTGTTGCTAACATGTTTTGTAGTTACTTCCTAGAAATTATGGTACAGAGGAGAGTTTAGTACTCTGCATGTTCTGCTATTATTCCAAAATGAAATTATATTTTAAATACCCCCTCCCCCCTCCAAGGATAACAGTCATGACTTGTTCTATTTGGAACAATTTCTAAAACTCCTTTAGATTGCCCTTTCCATAATCAGCACTTCTCTTCAGAAAACTGATATTTCCTACTGCGACTTGATTTAATGCTCTAGTTATAGACTATTGCCAATGAAGCCAACCTCCACGAACCCTGGGCAGAACCAATTTCCATCTGTCTTTTCATACCTTGTATGCTGACTAACCTAGCCCTCACTTTTAAGTGCAAGCACCTGTAACCAATTCTTTTCCTGAGGCCAACCTGTGGTTACTTTCCCATTGGGCTGGTCTTGGTCTGTTAGATTGGATTGCCCTGTTTGCTGCAGCAGCTCCCCTAAGCCCTGCATGACCAGTTCAATTCTTCCAGCCCACCATTACCATCACACCATCCCAAGCTCCAAGCAATCATCCTGCTCTGAATTTATGCAGTTAGCACAATTCTTGGCTACTATGCAGAAGTCTCACTAAAGTACAAAGGATGTCCTCCTAACCCTCCCTTCATAGTATGCAGGGCACCACAATGGCATCTTCTTCCCCTCCAAGTCCAGCTAAAAAAAGAAAATCCACAGCAGATGTTAGAATCTTTAACCCCACTATAACGGGAGACTCAGCTCATGGGAAGTCCATGTCACCATCTTCCCTGATGAGTCCCTGGGGTCAAGCAAGCCTCTGCACTGAGGTACAGCTGGAAGAAGACACTCTTTAGGAATGGGAGTTGAAGATCCTTATGGGTCCCTTCCAACTCAAGATATTCTATGATTCTCACACGCTGCCAGCAGCAATAGGACAAGCTGATGTCAAGGAATGACACCATGCTGGTCTGCTGTTGTCAGTCAGCTCCTCTAGCAGCACGGGCCAGGGGTCATCACGCAGGAGCCCTGGAAGGGTGAAGCTTATCTAAAGGGCTCCAAAGCTCTGGAATGGTCCTACACATTGACTGCTATTTATAGAGAACATGCAAGATAAAGAAGACAAAAGGCTCAAGTTTATGACTTCAGTTTTACATCACTGAAACTGGATATAATTAAATCCTGGTTTTCAACAGCCGCTTCAAAATGAACATCTCTGTGATGCAGAGAACACTGACAGTGGGAAGATACTTTTCATTTAGCCTCAAAATCTATTTTTACTCTGGAATCCTAATTCTCCCCAGCTGAGACTTTTCTCTTGCATGGGTGGGAGCAATGGAAAGATAAAGAAAAAAAAGAAAAATGAAAGGCCTCTCACATGAGCTACAGAAAATAAGGAGGGAGACAAAGAACATACAACAGATCCCATGCACCCTGCAAAACAGATAAAAGCAACTCCTCACTCTGCAAAGGTCTGAGGGAAAGCACAAAACTTACACACCCACAAAGGACACCCGTTTTAATCACATACTCAAGGCTTTACCCCAGGACCACACAAAACCCCCAATTCAGCACCGTAAAAACCTATCACAGTACCACAGAACTGCAAAATCTTACTTTGTTTGCATAATTTTATTGTTTTTCTCCTTTGCTTGTCATCTTGTGCAGGCCATTTTCAGCACTCTTGCTTCTAGCTAGACTGGGAAGAGCAGCATTTTTCAGAGCACTACAGCCCCCAAAGGTGCAAGAACCAAGAATGACCCAGTGGGTGCAGAGGAGAAATGGCTCCTCACCAGGGGCTAGCTCCACCCAAAAGCTGAGTGCTGCCAGGTGCTGAATATCTGAAAAACCCTGGCCTGCTCCCCAGAGCTAAGGCAGAGTCTACAGGAGGGCAGTATCACCAGGAGGCAGGTGTACTTTGGCCAGCTCGAAGCACATCTGCAAGGGAGCAACCTCTTCAAGCAACCCCCTCTACATGAATAGGAGACCCATCTTTTCCCCTCATCTCTGAAATACCAGTAATTGATAAGAGGCATTTTGGATGGGACCTTTGCAAAGATCTTTGTCTTACGCTCTGATGTTAAAGCCATTATTGTGCTATGATGCCTCTTATTACAGCTTCAACATCAAAGCATGATCCAAACCATAAAATCCATAACTTTGAAATCTGCTTCTAAATCACTAGACTGAGGAAAAATTGATATAAAGGAGAAAAAAAATAAACGTGAATGTAGTTTGTGGGATCTTGGAGCCAACAGAAGAATTTTGGTCCATTACAGTTAACAGCTTACTCTTCTGTGATGAATGATCCATGCTCTGGTCCTCCAGTGGAAGAAGAAGGAGCAAGACCCAGGCTGAGCACTCCATTGCCTTTTCTCTACATCAGTCTCAGAGGAATGCTAGCACAGACTGATCAGCAGCTGCAGTAACCCACACACTTAGATTTTTTACATACAAAGAGATTGTAAAATACTTCCTCCCTGGTGCAGAAAGGAAACAATTCAAATTGTTGGGTAAAAACATCTTTCTCATCCATCTACTGCTATTTCAACTGTATATCATGTCAATTCCAATCAAGATAAAACCTGATTTCTGTAATAAACCTATCAAATTGCCAGCAAACACTCAAATTTCCATTTCTTCTTCCTTCCAAAGATCTTTGATCTTCTTCAGTCTCTAGGATCACTGGATCTCCCAAGGACTACCACAGCGAAGTACAGAGAGGTCAGACTTCATAGAGGGCAGGAGTAAGTAACCTGGAAAGCCAAGCAGAAGATGCATTGTTCAGATAGGTCATATAAAGGTCATTTTCAATTTTGGAAACACACTAATAATCTGAGTTTTTACACATTATATAATCATATGCCCCAAGTATAATCCTTTATTAGGTTTGCAGCTGTTGTCTTCCTCATGAATTTTTCAGCTTACATAGTTTTTGGATAGCTGTTCTTAATTCCTCTCAACCAGGCAAGGGTAAGGGAGCCACAAAGAGGCTAAGGGAATAAATAAAAGCTGCTTAATTCACTTGTTAGAAACAGAGAAAGGAAATTAAAAAAAGAAAAGAAAAGAAAGAAAATTAAGGCTGTTCAAGAGAGAATTTGGGAAAGTTATTGCTGTTTTATGAAAGTGTAAGAGGCCATAAAGTCCAGGCCTGAACTCTTTTCACTGAGACCTCTTTTGTGTACATGGATATACACACTCTCATTCTCCGTCTAGGTATAATAGAGCAGAAGGAGCATTCCTGAAGATAGGACCTGGGCCTTTGTACTGGGTCTAGCTGAGCTGATTTTCCCCATAGCAGCACTCAGGGTGCAGTACTGGGAGCTAGAAGTGTGGTGATAATACACTCGTGTTGCGACTAGCAGTGCTCACACAGCACCAGGCCCTTTCCAACATTCCCACCAATGGGATGGGGGTGGGGTGGCAAGATCTGGGAGGGGATACAACCTTGACAGCTGACCTGAACTGACCAACAGGGTATTCCATACCATATGATGTCAACTCAACTATGAAAGGAGAGGGAAGGAGGAGGATAGGGTGGACCCAGCACCACCCACTGTTGATCAGGTGATAAGTAGCCTCTGGCTGCCCACAAAGTGAGCAAGTAGTGCTTGATTGTGTGTGCCCTGGGAGTGCCACAGCTGTCTGCAGCTTGCAGGGCGCTGAGCCTCTGTCAGCACACAAGGTAAGTTTGATTGCTCTAAGCGATTGGGAAGCGCAGGTGAAAGGGAGGGGAGGAACAGCAGCTCAGGGATGTGAAAGCAGGGCCTGTGGGAAGCACCACACAGTGGTTGGTTCCCTCCCAGCCAGAGAGAAGATCATGGTCACAACACGGCCAAGAGCCACAGTGAGGAAGNACTGTATATCATGTCAATTCCAATCAAGATAAAACCTGATTTCTGTAATAAACCTATCAAATTGCCAGCAAACACTCAAATTTCCATTTCTTCTTCCTTCCAAAGATCTTTGATCTTCTTCAGTCTCTAGGATCACTGGATCTCCCAAGGACTACCACAGCGAAGTACAGAGAGGTCAGACTTCATAGAGGGCAGGAGTAAGTAACCTGGAAAGCCAAGCAGAAGATGCATTGTTCAGATAGGTCATATAAAGGTCATTTTCAATTTTGGAAACACACTAATAATCTGAGTTTTTACACATTATATAATCATATGCCCCAAGTATAATCCTTTATTAGGTTTGCAGCTGTTGTCTTCCTCATGAATTTTTCAGCTTACATAGTTTTTGGATAGCTGTTCTTAATTCCTCTCAACCAGGCAAGGGTAAGGGAGCCACAAAGAGGCTAAGGGAATAAATAAAAGCTGCTTAATTCACTTGTTAGAAACAGAGAAAGGAAATTAAAAAAAGAAAAGAAAAGAAAGAAAATTAAGGCTGTTCAAGAGAGAATTTGGGAAAGTTATTGCTGTTTTATGAAAGTGTAAGAGGCCATAAAGTCCAGGCCTGAACTCTTTTCACTGAGACCTCTTTTGTGTACATGGATATACACACTCTCATTCTCCGTCTAGGTATAATAGAGCAGAAGGAGCATTCCTGAAGATAGGACCTGGGCCTTTGTACTGGGTCTAGCTGAGCTGATTTTCCCCATAGCAGCACTCAGGGTGCAGTACTGGGAGCTAGAAGTGTGGTGATAATACACTCGTGTTGCGACTAGCAGTGCTCACACAGCACCAGGCCCTTTCCAACATTCCCACCAATGGGATGGGGGTGGGGTGGCAAGATCTGGGAGGGGATACAACCTTGACAGCTGACCTGAACTGACCAACAGGGTATTCCATACCATATGATGTCAACTCAACTATGAAAGGAGAGGGAAGGAGGAGGATAGGGTGGACCCAGCACCACCCACTGTTGATCAGGTGATAAGTAGCCTCTGGCTGCCCACAAAGTGAGCAAGTAGTGCTTGATTGTGTGTGCCCTGGGAGTGCCACAGCTGTCTGCAGCTTGCAGGGCGCTGAGCCTCTGTCAGCACACAAGGTAAGTTTGATTGCTCTAAGCGATTGGGAAGCGCAGGTGAAAGGGAGGGGAGGAACAGCAGCTCAGGGATGTGAAAGCAGGGCCTGTGGGAAGCACCACACAGTGGTTGGTTCCCTCCCAGCCAGAGAGAAGATCATGGTCACAACACGGCCAAGAGCCACAGTGAGGAAGAATGTGGGAACTCAGACTGAGCTCCTGCACAAACACAGACTGTGGCAAGTGCCTGAACCTGGCACTTGAACCAGAGGGAGTCAGAGGCACCACTTGTGTGCGGTGTGAGCAAATAACCAACCTGCTCAGGCAGGTGGTTGAATTGAAAGAGAAGGTAGAAAGATTGAGAAGGATCAGAGAGCATGAAAGCAAGATAGATTGGTGGAGCCACACTCTGAGGCAAAGGCAGCAGGAAGAGGCTCTACAAGAAGTGGAGGACTCCCTCCCCTCCTGTCACCAGGCAGAAGGAGGGAACATAAAGGGGGGAATGGAGAGAGGTCCCTCCTCGAAGAGGCAAGCAAAAAACTTCTCGGCCCCCCTCACCTTCCCAGTTCCCATTATACAATAGATATGGGGCTTTGGGACTTGATGGCCAGGCGAATGAAGATGGAAACAAGGATCCATCTGGTGAGTCACCCACGGCTTGTCACTCACCCCCATGTCTTATGATGTCCTCAATTAAGAAGAAAAGGAGGGTAACTGTAGTGGGTGACTCTCTTCTGAGGGGAACAGTGGGGCCCATTTGTTGACCAGATCCATCCCACAGGGAGGTCTGCTGCCTCCCTGAGGCTCAGGTTAGAGATGTTAAAAGGAAGCTCACTGCTTTGGTGCAGCCCTCTGATTATCACCCTTTGTTAGTTATCCAGGTTGGTAATAAAGAGGTTGTAGAGGGAAGCCTAAACACAGTCAAAAAGGACTTTGAGGCACTGGAGTGACTAGTTGAAGGCTTGGGTGTTCAGGTGGTGTTTTCATCAATCCCTCAAGTGATGGTGAAAAACACTGGAAGAGGGTGGAAAACACACCTGATTAACAAGTGGCTCAGAGACTGGTGCCACTGTTGGAGTTTTGGGTTCTTTGATCATGGGGAAGTTTATATGGCACCTGGCCTGCTGGGGACATGTGGGACAGGTGGGATGCACCTGTCTCAGAGGGGGAAAAGGATTTTGGGGCAGGAGTTAGCAGGGCTTTAAACTAGATTTGAAGGGGGAAGGTGTTGTAGGTGGGTTTGTGCCAGTGGGGTGTTGCTCTAGTTTTAGGACTCTGAAATGCTTATACACTAACACATGCAGTTTGGGGAACAAATAGGATGAACTAGAGATCTGTGTGCTATCTCAGGACCATGACCTCATTGCAATTACTGAGACATGGTGGGGTAGCTCACATGACGGGAACACTGTCATGGATGGCTGTGTCCTTTTTAGGAAAGATAGGTTGGCAAGGTGAGGTGGTGGAGTTGCTCTTTATATGAGAGAGCAACTGGAATGTATTGAGCTCTCCCTGGGGGACAATGAAGAGCAAGTTGAAAGCTTGTGGGAAAGGATTATGGGGGAGACTAGTATGAGAGACATTGTTGTGGGTGTTTACTACAGGCCACCAGATCAGGATGAGGAAGCTAAGCAGCTGGAATTAGCCTCGCAATCACAGGCTCTGGTTGTCATGGGGGACTTCAATTACCCTGACATTTTCTGGGAAAACTATACAGCCAGGCATGTGCAGTCCAGTAGGTTCCTCCAGTGCATTGATGATAACTTCTTGACGCAGGTGGTGGAGGAGCTGACAAGGAGAAGAGTACTGCTGGACCTTGTACTGATAAACAAGGAGGGACTGGTTGAGGATGTGAAAGTAGGGGGGACCCTTGGCTGCAGTGCCCACTAGATGGTGGAGTTCAGAATCACATGCAGCAGACACATGGTCACAAGCAGGATCGCTACCCTGGACATCAGAAGGGCTAACTTTGGCCTCTTCAGGGAACTGCTTGAACAAGTCCCATGAGACAAGACTCTAGATGGTAAGGGGGTCCAAGCAAGCTGGCTAATATTCAAGTGCCTCCTCCTCCAGGCTCAAGAGCAGAGCATCCCAAAGAGTAAGAAATCAAGTAAGAGAACTAGGAGACCTGCATGGTTGGGCAGGGAGCTAATGAATAAACTTAAGTGGAAGAAGGAAGTACATAGAGCATGGAAGGAGTGGCTGACCACTTGGGAAGAGTACAAAGAGGTTGTCAGAGGATGCAGGGATGCAACAAGGAAAGCTAAGGCCTCCTTAGAACTAAACCTGGCGAGGGAGGTCAAGGACAATAAGAAAGGCTTTTTCAAGTACATTGGAGGTAAAAGGAAGTCTAGAGGAAATGTGGACCTGCTGCTGAATGAAGTGGATGCTCTGGTGACCGAGGATAGAGAGAAGGCAGAGTTACTGAATGCCACCTTTGCCTTGTTCTTTACTGCTATNCTGGGAGGAGTGGCTGACACAGCAGAAGGCTGTGCTGCCATCCAGCATGACCTGGACAGGCTGGAAAGCTGAACAGGGAGAAATTTAATGAAGTTCAACAAGGACAAGTGTAAAGTACAGCATCTGGGGAAGGACAACCCCATATATCAGTACAGGCTGGGGGCTGATCTGTTGGAGAGCAGCTCTGGGGAAAAAGATTTAGGAGTCATGGTGGACAAGAGGATGACCATGAGCCAACAATGTGCCCTCACGGCCAAGAAGGCCAATGGCATCCTGGGATGCATTAAGAAGAGCGTGGCCAGCAGGTCGAGGGAGGTTCTCCTCCCCCTCTACTCTGCGCTGGTGAGGCCTCACCTGGAGTACTGTGTCCAGGTCTAGGCACCCCAGTTCAAGAAAGACAAGGAGCTACTGGAGAATCCAGTGCAGAGCCATTAAGATGATCAAGGGAGTGGAGCATCTCCCTTATGAGGAAAGGCTGAGAGAGCTGGGTCTCTTTAGCCTGGAGAAAAGGAGACTGAGGGGTGACCTCATTAATGTCTATAAATATGTAAAGGGCAAGTGTTGGGAGGACAGAGCCAGGCTCTTCTCAGTGACATCCAGTGATAGGACAAGAGGCAACGGTACAAGCTGGAGCATAGGAGGTTTCGGGTGAAGATAAGGAAAAACTTTTTCTTGGTGAGGGTGACAGAGCACTGGAACAGGCTGCCCAGAGAGGTTGTGGAGTCTCCTTCTCTGGAGACATTCAAAACCCGCCTGGATGCGTTCCTGTGTGACCTGATCTAGGTGATCTTGCTCTAGCAAAGGGGTTAGACTAGATCTTTCGAGGTCCCTTCCAACCCCTAATGTTCTGTGATTCTGTGATTCGTTGGGAAGACACTTGTCCTATGAGCAACCGCTACATGTACTGGAGCCCTATTTCCCGGGAAAGGCCCAACAGCGCCTGCAGATGGGAAGTAGAGAATGACATCTCTGTTTT
Source organism: Brachypteracias leptosomus (assembly GCA_013401335.1). NCBI lineage: Eukaryota > Metazoa > Chordata > Aves > Coraciiformes > Brachypteraciidae > Brachypteracias > Brachypteracias leptosomus. The sequence continues at coordinate 71,670 of VYZX01029370.1, read as the reverse complement.
GCTTTGCTTCACGTGCATGCGGCCTTGCTTTCCTGCTGTTCATTAAACTGCTGTTATAATCCATAGGTTCTTTCCATCTTATTTTCTCTCCACTTGCCCTGCTGATGGAGGTGGGGGGGAGTGATAGAAGGGCTTGGTGGGCATCTGGCACCCAGCCAAGGTAAATGCTCCACAACGTTCTGGAGACTAGACCAGTTGAAGGAGATTGAAATTCCAGTTCAAAGCCACTGCCACCCAGTGAATGCATGTTCTTGCTAGTCAGTGGGTCTTTGGTGGATGTGTCTGTCCAAGTTCAGTCATGAGCACTGTCCTAAAAAAAGGAAAGAATGCAGCGCTAATGCTTCCTGCATTGCAGCTTCTACTAAAACTGACACATTTTGGGTTGGCAAGAGGTAAAAGACTCTTCTGGTTGTTTTGGAAATAGAAGAACATGAAATTATCTACCAAAAGCCTTTCCTCTTCTTTCACCAGTTGCCCCCACTAACAATTCCTAACCTTTTTGAATGCCTACTAGGCACAGTGCTGATGAAGATATGTTTTTTTATAACAGCATTTTTCTTATAATCGTATGCAAAGCCTTCTCTTAAACTTTCTTCATCAACTACCTAGAAAATGAAAAGCCAGTGTTGCAAACTGCCAGATCCTTACTATGATTGACTACAGCTGTTTTTAGCCAGCAAAAGGTCTCCAAGTAACAAATGGCTTGTCCATTTGTTCTCTGACAAGGACTGTCGAGGCTTGAATACCTTTTATGCTCCATCAAATACAAATGCTGATGGAAACCTCTGGGTTTTGGTGACTCTTGATGCGCCCCAGTGGGACACAGAGAAATGTATCACCACTTAACATGTATACTGCACAGTTCTGCTCTTTGCTGTGGCTGCCTCTTCACCTTGTCAGGCCTGTAGCTGTAAGATATGCATTAACTGAAATGACAAACTGCATAAACGTGGGTTTTTCCATTGGCACGTCCCTGCTAAATGCTTGTGAGGCTGTTAACTATGCAAAACAAAAGACAGGTGGAAGATCACTTTTACAAAATGTTGTTTTCATAGAAAAAATCAGAGAAAAGCTTGATATATGCAAACTCACAGATAGTCCGCTTGATAGCAATAATAGCAATAATTTTTCCCTGGTAATGAGTATGATACATGCAGACATCTTTATGATATCTTTCAGATACAGAAAGATTTGCAGTTTATCATTGATAAGAGAGTCCAAATTAAAGAAGTGATTTGAGGTGGTAGAAATTGGCCTTGGGATATAGTGAAGAAAGAACATCTCTCCACTGAGCATATAGGAGATGTTTACAAGATCTTAAGATGCAGGTCAAACAAATATTTTATAATACAATGGAATTCCTGATTATGTAATAAAAAGCCATAAGATTTGATTTCTTCATGTTGTTTTTTTTTTTGTGCACAATGTGGTCAAAATAAGATTGACTGTAGAAAAGAACAAGATTATTATTTTGCCAAGAAAGGTCAGATCCGATGATCCTTGAGGTCCCTTTCAACCTGGGATTCTGTGATTATTAAACTGCAGTGTAGCAAGCATCAATAAATTGTAGCTATGTTTTTTCTTTAAAATTTTTTGTGGAATAATTATAGCTGGAACAAAGAAAGCTCAGAAAATTTCAACACTGGAGTGTTGGGGTTTTTTTGAGAAAAAAAACAGCTGTAAAGAAGTTCTGATATTAATTTCTAAATTCTACCAAATACTTCAATTGTACCATGCTTTGCCATAGCTGGCCTTCAACTTTGGGCCCCATTCAGTTTCCAGTAGAACTAGAGGAAATCTAGCTCAAAACTTTTGTTGTGCTGCTTTCTAAAGGGTGTAATACAAACCACCATTGAAGCAGCATTTTCCTTTGTGTCATTTAATAACACAACTGAAGAAATTTTCCTGAAGAAGAGAAGCACCTCCCATTTTTGTTTATTTAAAATTGCCAGTGATTCCTCAGTGGCACACCCAAGCTTTAATATAAGGAGCAGTTATTGATGTTTTAATTACTTCCATGTTTCCTCGGGGACACTTCTGTATCTAAAGCATCCAGTCTGCACTTACAGTTACCAAAACAGAATGAGTCTGTAGAGAGAGGAATCCCAGCATCTAGAAAAATTACTAATAATGGCAACATGAGCTTTTACCTTAAAGCATGAGTCTTGGTCTTGCAAATACTTAGCATATGAGTAGTCCTACCAAAGCAAGACTCATTCATAGGCTTTTCAACTGGTGGAGTTTTCTTTTATTTATATATATTTTTAGGCAACATATTATGAAAGTTGGAAGGAGGAAAAGAAACCAGAGGTGAGCTAACCATCAGTGTACATGTACACCTCAGTGAATTCAGTGGCTAAGCCAAACCGTAAATTTGTGTAATAAAGAGAAATTGCTCAAGGTTTTTTTCCCTTAGTGGCAAAAACCAATACTCCCAAGGGAACATCTTTCCCCTCTAGTGTAATACCCTGCAGATGTGACTAAACCTAAAAGTAATTTCTAAGAAAAGGCTCCAGCATTTAATACAATGTATGTACTGCCTTTCTAACCTTTCCTTCATTCATTGCCAAATGATGACGTAAAGACTTGTGTAAGAAAACAAAACAAAAAAAGATAAAAATTAACTTAATTTACACAACCAATAAAAAAGTTTAAAGTAATGATAGAAAAATAATATAAAGGCTGGATACATTAAATGCCAGTTCAACAGTATTAAGCTTTGGTAGAACAGTTAAAGAGCAGAGCACCTATAAAATCCAACATCAATACACGCTTCAGTACGCATGAGCTGTGATGAAAATATAAATTTTGGCAAGAAAAGTAGTGTATGTTCCCTGACGCCACAGTTTCATTTCAACATCTAACAAAAAATCTTTAGGCTCTTTCACTTGTCGCTGAAGATAGACAATGCCTGTGTACGAGTTCAGCCTTCGAGTGCTGAAGTAGTTTTCCTCATTTCCCTTGTTGATAGTAAGGATTATGTTGTCTCCAGCATAGGCAGGCGATGGTCCAATACGGAAAATATGAGCTGGGACCACAATATTGGTTTGGAAGTTCAGCTGGTAATAGGTAATGCGCACTGGGGTATTTTGGCACTCCAGGTAATTAAAACAACTGATTCGTTCACACCTCCTAGAAGATGAGAAATGAAGCACATTCAGTGTCCATAAAGCATTTGTAAATGAAATAACTGCCTGGGTACAACAGTTTAAAAAAAGGATCACGAACATGGGGAGCTGTGTTGGGAAGCCCCACAACAAGGAAAGAGCCAGAGTCATGCTTCAAGCACAACAGAGCTTGGAAGAGGAGCCTGTGATTCATCAGATTTCTATCTAAAAGGAGGTTGAAATGAGGTGGGTGCTGGTCTCTTCTCCAAAGGAACAAACAATAGGTCAAGAGGAAATGGCCTCAAGTTGCACCAGGGAAGGTTTAGGTTGAACATAAGGAAAAATTTCTTCCCCAAAAGGGTTGTCAAATCCTGGCACAGGCTGCACAGGGCAGTGCTGGAATCACCATCCCTGGAGGGATTTAAAAGACATGTGGATGTGCTGCTTAGTGGCACAGTTTAGTGGTGGACTTGGCTGCGCTCAGTTGAACTTGATGATCTTAAAGGTCTTTTCCAACCCAAATGATTCTATGATTCACTGACAGTACAAGCCTGGGACAATGCTCCGAGAGAATAAAAACAAAACCACTTTAAAAGGTAGCTGAAACATGGGAATGTGAAACAAACTCCGCAACTTGCAAAGCTGCTCAGTTCTATGACACAGAAAAAATATTTTTGAAGTCATAAGCAACTAAAGACCACTTCCCAAAGCACTGGCAGTCACTGAGGCAGGAAACAGGGAGATTTGGGGGCTCTCGAGCCTCAGCTGCTGAGGAGCTGGGAGCTGTGGGGGTGTGCCATATCCAGAACCCTGCAGCCTGGCAAGCTCAATATCCTGCTCCTCTTCAGCATTTCAGTGCTCTCTGAAGAACTCCAATCTGAACATTAAACAGGGAGCCCCAGAACCACTGTAAAAGTGGTGCACTGAACAGCCTGCCAGCTACTGCAATGATATAAGCAGCATAGAACATGTTTTTTTCCAAAACTTTATAATAGAGCCCTTCTACAACTGCAGCAAGTAGAGCTGGAAGCTCTGGTGACTGTTGTTATAGCAGCAGTTGGAGAGCAAATGGAAGCTGTAGTGTTTGGAATAAGTAAGAGGCAAAACCAGATAGAAACTCTGTCTGGGGAAAGTCTATGTGCTCCAGGTAGCGAAGAATCTTCTCAGAGCTCTGACCACCAACATCCACCCACAAACCAAAGCACGCTGTAACATCCATGAGGATAAACTTTTTTGCTGTGAGGGTGTCAGAGCCTGGCCCAGGCTGCCCAGAGAGGTTGTGAAGTCTCTTTCTCTGGAGAGATTCTAAACCTGCCTGGTCGTGATCCTGCTGTAGCAGGGGGGTTGGATGAGATCATCTCCAGAGGCCCTTTCCAACCCCCACTATGCTGGGACTGTGTGACCCACAGCCACTGGGATGCTCGATTGGTTGTGATGACAATACTTACATGTCAGATACTTTTCTGTAGTTGGAAGGGCACTCGAAGGACAGGCAGCGGAAGCTGCCCTGGATGTTATAGCAAGTCTCTGCAGCCGAACAGTTATGAGTTCCTATTGAACATTCATCAATATCTAACAAGAAAAAACAAAGGGAGAATGTCATGCTAGGTTAGAAAATGAGAAGTACTCACAATTCATGGGCTGCAATATGCTTATGAGACTATGTGTGCATGGGAAGCAAAAGGACTCTGTGGGTTTGGCTCTGCATGCTGAGGGCTCTTGATGTCACAGCTCAGTTGGTGCATGTCACCTCCTCAGTGCCTATGCCTGCAGACCAGGACTGTGAGAACCCCAGAGGGAACACCATGAGTGTGAAGCACACACTCCAGTGAGGTGTGTGAGGTTCATCCCTGTGCATAGACCCTTGCTGGCATTTGGAGTGACAGGGTACATCACAGTGATTCCAATTCTGTTACAATTCATACGTCTTCCACAGAAAAAAAATTCCTTTCCTTGACAGTATCAGTTAACAAGTGATGACAGTCCCACGCGGTGGTGTGTGCAATGAACAAGAGAGCCCACTCTTCCCTACAAGTAGACTGTGATCCTTCTCATGCTGTTTGATAGTCCTTCCCCAGCTTGGCAGAGAACGTGGCCAGGCGTAGCCACCCAGCATATGGCCAGGTGCCTTTACTGCAAGAGGGGTTTATTTCTTTACCTGTACTTTGCGAGCATGGGCACACTCCTGTGAACCCAGCTATTCTGATTCCAAACGCATCTGACGCAACACAGGGCTTAACTTTCACAGAAGAATAAACATGAGAAGGAAAAAAAAGTTCTAAAACCCCAAGATCCTCCTGTCTCGCCACTTCCCGCTGCAATAAAAACCAAACACGAATATCTAGACAGAATTGCCTGTGTTGCCATATTCTCCCTTGCTCCTGAGGTGTCACAGGTGAGTTATAAGTAATATTATAAACTAGACTGAAAGGAAATGGAATAAAATAACTAGATAGTGGTAGCCCAAGGCAGTGGAACCCAAAACTTCTCAGACTAGCTAACCTGTCCATCCCTGTGGCTGTTGTGTAAGCTTTCCACAGATGTTCTGATTAAAGATAGTTTAAAAATAGTTTCCTGAAAGTGATGGGCCAATTTTTACAGCTTCACAGGTTGCTGGCACTCCCTGAACCATAGTTTCATGCTTAGAGCTAGCCTACATCACAGGAGGTGTTTCTAAACATGCATGGTGCTTATACGCATGAGCACAGTGCACATGTGACAAGCTCAACAGCTTAAGGAGGCATTTAACCAGTTGCAAACAGCAGAGCATGTGCACGGACTCATGCATGATGTAGACACTGTGTGCAAGCACCCGGGATAGTCCTTGATGGAAGGTGGCCACTGCTATAAATTGCTCATACACTAATCACATAAATTGTGTGAACACAATGGATCCTTCTTCATGGACAAGGCTGTAAAATGTCCACATGTTCCAAGCAAACATATATCGCCCTATCACCCAGTCTGCAGAGGGGCCTTCCCCTCCCCAGAGCAAACACACATAATGGATGGAGGGACACTATGTGCCTGCCATTCACAGCCTATAGTGACCTAAGCTATCCCTTAGGAATAAACAAATCCCATCAGAGTATAACACATGTTAAAAGCCAGCAGGACCCTCTCACTGACTTTTTGAGAACTGAGAAAGCTGGGCTATGTCAGGAGAATTCATCTATGCATGCTCTGGATTAAAGCAGGGGACAAATAAAAAGCAAAGTAACCACTGATGCACAGCTGCATGATCCGGGAGAAGTAAGCTCCACCAGATTTATGAAATATGGGAACTTAAGAACAACACTTTAGAACAAGGCACACATTTTTGAAAATTTCAGTTAAATATAAATATCTCCCTGAAACGAGAAGTACTGTTGCAGAAGACAAAAAAGAACGTTTAAAGCTCAAAGACACTTTATGGTCTAGAGAATAAACATGGTTATCTAAATAATACATAGGCACAAGTCCAAGCCATGGACCTTAAAATGCTGAAAACCAGATGTAGTAACAAGGATCCAGTTTGAGCAGAAAATACTGGCAAAGATCTCACAGTAACATTATGTTCTCCCAAATGTCTAGACAATGCATGGAGGCTTTAAAATGAAATAAATGCTAACAGACAAACCATGTGGACTGGGTAGGGCTCTGCGGCTTTGCCAATTGTCACAGAGGAGAGAGACTCTTAGAGGAAAACTATAACCTCTCACCCCCTCCATTCCCCTGGGATGAGAACTGATCTCATACACTGAACTGAGTCGTTTAGAAGTCTTGCAAAGAAAAGTAGACAATAGGAAGTAGGAGAGAATCAAGGTAAATTAAATCCCTTGCTGACTCGCAGAAGTGTCCCTAGGTGAAAAGAAAATTTCTTCCATATTGCAATCACTGTCATGCAAGCACTCACTTCACCAGTTTGGCTGTGCTGCAAAACACCATGGACATTTTCTCCAAAAAGATCCCTATGTGGAGACGCAATTATTACATGAGATACAACTTGTCTGGTTGAAAAAAAAGTGATAAATTTTTTGTACCACCAGTATCTCCTAAGAACTGGTCAGATGATGAGCGACTGGAGCCAGATCTTTAGCTGGAGGAAACTGATGAGTTTTTGTTGATGAGTTTTTGTTGATGAGTTTTTGTTGACATCAATTCAGACTGCTCGTCTGACCATGTTTTCAGAGAGCTTGGTGCACGAAGAGTGTGGACAGCAGGTCAAGGGAGGTTCTCCTGCCCCTCTGCTCTGCACTGGTGAGGCCACATCTGGAGTATTGTGTCCAGTTCTGGGCTCCTTAGTTCAGAAGTGACAGGGAACTATTGGAGAGAGTCCAACAGAGGCTACAAAGATGCTGAGGGGACTGGAACATCTCTGTGCCAAGAAAAGGCTGAGAGCCCTGGGGCTGTTTAGCCTGGAGAAGAGAAGACTGAGAGGAGATCTGATCAACGCTCATCAATGTCCAAAGAGCAGTGGTCAAGAGGATGGGGCCAGACTCATGAACTCAGGGGTTACTTCCAGCACCCAGCTAAATGCCAGCTTACCCAACCACGCACAGAGCTGCCTCACAAGCATTAAGTTTTGCAAGTAGACCAACTTTGCCCTCTAAGGAGGGTGCATGTACCAGGTGGCATTAAAAAGCTTTTCCAAGTGTACAAGTCCATTAGCAGGGCTAGTCTATACAGCAGAAACCCTCTCCACATACAGTGAGTGGGCAGAGAGGACTTGACGCCACACAAACAATGCAGGTGTGCTCCATAGGTCTGTGCAGTAAACGTTTCTCCTCCAGCTCCAGCACCTGGAGCATGCTGGGTGCCTCCGTCTTGGATCGCGAGAGCTGTGCTGGACGATTAACGCAGTGACTTGCACTATTAACTCTGGAAGATGTCCTCAGCTCCAATCTCACTGCTGGCAGAGGTGACAGCTAACTCACCATCACTCAAAGTGAGCAGGAAAAAAGCCACAACAAACAAAGCCTGAGGAGAGTTATAGCTGCAGTTTTCTTAAGGTGACTTTTCTGTAAGAATTTAAATGTACATGGATGGAACTGCATTCTGAAGTTATACTTAAAAACACATTTTAAAAAAAACTTTAAAAATCTTTTTAAAGTATACTGATTTTCATCCAGTCTGTTACTCTGCTCCGAAGTCAGGATCAAGCATGCTCATGCCATTCCTGATTTACACAGTGTAAATTCATTGTCACTACCAATGAGAAGACAATTTAAGATGGGAGATGCATAACCAAAAGTTATGTGGAGGGTTCCCAAAAAACTGAGAGCAGGAAATACCCGGTAGTTAGTGTAACAGGCTGCAGGAATGCATGTAGTGTATGTAAAGGTCATCAGATCTTCAATCATCATGGCCCAGTCAGTGCATCCTTTGAAAACGGGGGATTTTTACTTCAAAACCAGACATCTGCACACCAGATCAAAACCACCAGACACCCTGGAGATATTGCTATGATTCTGGAGAAAAGGGGTGTGTAGAGGGAGAATACACACCATTTACAGTAACATTGAGTAAAGCCAATATATTTAAGCTTAAGTGGCAGACTTCTGGATGTCCAAGTCCCCATTTCAACTCCCACATTCCCTCTCCCAGTTTTCTGGGGCAGGAAACTGCAACTCATAATGAAGCCATGGATTTCGACATCTGGCATCTCTAAAAAAGCAGATCACTTAATGCTGTGCCAAGATGCATGTACATCATGCAAGCAATCAAGTGCCCCAATTTGAAGGATGAAATGAGCTCCCTTGGGAATTCATTTAAACAATTAGCTCACACTGACAGCTGAGTTCCCACAGCACCTTATGTTCTAACACAGGATAAAGTGATATTGCAGACTCCAATATTTGGCAACCTTGTCAAATACTGGCTTTTTAACAGTGATTAATACAAAAATGGAGACTTGACTGAATAACCACAATGGCTTAGGTCGTTCCAGGGATTAAAGCTTTGTGATATAATCCTTTCAGTTCCTGAACTCCTCATTACCTCGACAGGTTCTTCCGTTTGCTGCCATGGTATACCCCTGCTCAGGACAAGCACACTGATAACTACCAGGAACATTCATGCAGCGGAAAGTACAAAGGATTCCTGCACTCTGTGTGCACTCATCGATATCTAGGAAAAAAAAAAAATCACAAACACATGAAAACAAAAAAGCCAGAAATGTGAAAAGGGAGGTTGTAGGACATGAGGAAATTCTTATCTGACACATTTATAATATATTCTTAAACAAGAATGCAACTACGAAAGTTTGACATTACTCTAGAACTGTTGACCACGCTTTTTGAGATGCTGAACACAAGACTGATCCAAAAATGCTGTTTGAAAGTAGTATGGGCTCATGGAAAACAACAACAGGTCTAGGGCACATCTGAGTGGCACTCTTTCTGATACCTCTGTAATTTTAGGATTGTTTTGGGAGCTTCCTTGTGTTAAGAAGAATGTGGGTTTCTTCACTATTTCTTAAATAGAGACTTTTCAATGTGTCAGTATTGGTAAGGTCAAGAAAATAGGTAAAACCCTTCTTTTCTTCATTCTGATCACTTTGCATCTCATTCACCCACCAAAGCAGAGATGAGAGCAAGTCTTCACCGTGGCTGAGTGGAGGCTTTAATGGATGCAATACAGGTAAAAATATCTTCCCTTCTAATTTTTTCAATCCCAAGCTCTAGCTCCATGAACCAACAACCTCACAGGTTCTGTGGTCATACAAGCATAACTCACAACCATTATCAGGCATCACTTCTAGCATTAGGTGCTGTTGAGTGTGAGACAGCCCTAAGCACACACATATTTAACTTGACCTGACAAAGCAGCAGCCTTACCTTTACAAGAATGGCCATCTTCTGCTAGCTGGAAGCCTTGCCTGCAGTAACACTGATAGGAGCCGTAGACATTGGCACACTCCTGGCTGCAGGGACTAGTATCGCATTCATTCACATCTGTATTCAAAAACAAACCCACAGACACTACCACAATGGTTCAGAACAGTATCTTCGAGCATTTCTTGCCTCTGAGAAGAGCTACCAGATCCCTCTGGTCAGAGTGACTAAGGAAGGACTAATCTGTCTCAAGATGATGTTTTGCTTCCTAGGCAGCGTGCCAAGAAGTGTGAGGATGTCTGTTGCACCTGGATTTCATTGCTGTATGTGCCAATGAAAACATACGCGTGCATACCTGTGTTTCAGACATTATATGTTATGGTTGATTAAAAATACGTAATCATTGCCTCAAAAATCATGGAGAACTTGAAAACAAATCCATTCAATTTGAAATATTTTTTTTTCAAGTTTTTTCACTACCAAGTTTTATCTTGATTAAAATTTGAATGAAAAGTCCCCTATTCTAACCTTGTTATATTCTCCTTTTCTCTCACCTGGAAGGAAAGGAAAAAGAATGTGAGGGAAAGGAAGAAAGAGGAGAAACCTGTTGGCTCCCATGTGACAGTTTGAGTGTATATCTGCAAATTTGAGCACACATAAATCATGGGTTTACTGTATTTATATTTCACCTTCTCTACAGTCCCTTAATTCACACTGCAATTTCTTCTTCATGGAAAAAATGTCTGGTACCTTCACAGTGCTTCCCATCGTAAGACAAGCGGAAACCAGAAGAACAAGTGCAATGGTAGGACCCAGGGGTGTTCTCACAAGTGTGCTGACACAGGCGTCCAGGGTAATTCCAGCACTCATTTATATCTGCCGGCATAACAAACAAACAAACGGTCAACTTAGAAACAAAAGCATCAAACAAGATGCAGGGGGATATTTTTTAAAGTGTCAGAGATTGATTTGCCGAGCACGAAATGCTGCAAGCTCAGGTTTTATGCTGTCTGACTTGGTGCTCTAATTGGTGTACAGTAGTGATAAAATACAAAATGCTGTTTCATAGCCTCTTATGAAGAAAGTTGTGAAATCTTCAGAAAGATAAAATTCTACAGCAGCAGAAGCATAACCTGTAGGTAAGCACGTTGCAGATGACTTTAATGGATAACCTGCAGCTAAACTACACCAAGGGCATCTGGTCTGAACTCCCAGCACGGAGTGGCAGTGTCGCACCAAATGCCGGCTGCTTTGGAGTTGATTCCATTATCTTTGGAGGCTCTGCATTGCAGAACTAATAACTGCACACTACAATGGTGCTAAACACTGGCTTGATGTCCAAGGCTCAATCAATCAGTCCTTTCATCTCATCTTGCGCCTTACATACCAACGCAGCTTCTGCTGAATGCATCGTACTGATATCCCAGCTTGCAGTTGCAGCGATAAGCCCCAGGAAGATTATGACAAACCTGCCCTTCGCCACAACGGTGTACACCACTTTGACATTCATCCACATCTACAAAACCAGAGAAAGCCATTAGTTTAAACACAGTTTGCTGAAAAGCAACGTTTACAAAGAGAAAAATATTAAATAACAGAGATAGAAACTGTTAGGGTTATTCCCCTGACAGAACAAAGAACATGAGCTTTTCCCACTGTGTTCTCACAGTCAGCTTTACATATATCTGAGGCAAACTTTTGAAAAGCAGTACATTATCTTAGCAGTGAAAATGGTAACTGTAACTGCAACAGAGCCTTCTCAGCATATCCTGCATTTCAATGTAAACAGATTCTGATCAGACCCAGACATTTAAACACCCTATGCTGATGTTCTGCCATTCCGTGAGTCACAGCAAGCAATTTAAAGCAAACCAAGAACCAGTCAGAAATTCTGCTCATCCCTTCAATTAAAGCAATTGCTATTTTCATCTCCAGTTGTCCTTTCAATCCTAGAATCATAGAAATGTCCAGATTGGAAAAGACCTGTATGATCATCCAGTCCAATCTTCAACCCAACACTACCACGTCCACCCCTTAAACCATATCTCTAAGCACCTCATCTAAATGGCTCTTAAACACCTCCAGGGATGGGGACTCCACCACTGCTCTAGGCAACCCATTCCAACGCCTGATAAATCGCGCAGCAAAGAAATTCTTCCTAATATCCAAGCAAAACCTCCCCTGGCACAGCTTGAATCCATTTCCCCTTGTTCTATCATCTGTTGCTGGGTTAAACAGGCCTACTCCCACCTCTCTGTAACCTCCCTTAAGATAGGCATAGAGAGCAATAAGATCTCCCCTGAGCCTCCTTTTCTCCAGGCTAAACAACCCCAGCTCCTTCAGCTGCTGCTCATAAGACAATCTGTGAGCCTGGCAGGAATTCCTTGCCTGGCGAGTGGCATTCCCTGCCATCCCTAGACCCAGTGCCAGCAGGGACTCTGGAGGTGGGAATCTGTGCTGAAATACTCCATTTTTCCAAACCCAGGTTTCTATGATAAGTCACTTGCTCTCACTTCATTTTCTCAGCAAGTGATATGCTTTCCAGAGCACTCTCCAATAAGAGAATCTTGCTTCTACTGTCTGCCTTTGCTCTTTCCCAATATTGATCTTTTATTTTCTCACATTTTGATATTCCTTGTGGCCTCTCACCCAAAATCCGATACCAACAAATTAGTTGCTACTCCACTCACATGCATCACTTTCAACCTCATTTTAAAAATCCTCACATGAAGCTGGGAGTTTTCAATACATGCTGATTTACAAGATTTGCAACATGACTAAATAGCTCATCAGTATCTTAAAAACCCCTGTTACCATCTGTGACAAGAAGCATCAAAAGTCTGATTAACCCTCAGAAACTTGTATTTCTTTGAATATTCTGAGTTCTGCCTTCAGATCCTGCTTCCTTCCTATTATTCACAGCTTCAACTACTTTTACAACCCAAATCTCTGTTCATGTAATATTAATTAGGACAGTAGTCTAAGGTCGGAGGTTCTCCATATTGCCTTATTTGAAGTAATCAATTTGAGCACTATTTCATTTCAAAGGGTTCCGGGGCAGTTCTCCATCAAGCTGCCTTGGAGAGTGCTCTGGAAAGCAAGTCACTTGCTGAGAAAATGAAGTGAGAGAAACTTGGGTTTGGAAAACTGGAGATTAGATCAACAGTGATGAGAGACGCTAACAAATACTTGATTCAATATTTCAGCACAGATTCCCACCTCCAGAGTCCCTGCTGGCACTGGGTCTAGGGATGGCAGGGAATGCCACTCGCCAGGCAAGGAATTCCTGACAGGCTCACAGATTTCGGCGGAAACACTGTCTCCTCATTTTCTTCTAAGTTCAGAGGTAGCAACAAACCAAGGAAATTTCTAATGCAGATAAAAACTTGTAAAGTAGCAGTTTTATTTTTAATGAATTAATGTTTGCAACCATTTCATTAGTTTGTCCAAAATTATAGACTCCATTATGTTCAGACTTCAGTTATATCTAGGGCATTATACCCTCAGAAGTGTGCTACATTTCACAATAGTTACAGTTGTTTTCAGTTAAAAGTAAGAGGTAGTTTTTAATAACTCATTTACTAAATCAGAAAATGTGAACATTTTAAAGAGATGAATCCTCTAAACAGAGAAGATGACCACACAAGCGTAGTTTTTCTGGAGACACATCTGCAGATGATATATTTACTACTGTGAATACATCTGACTCAGGAATCTAATTAGCTATTGTAATGCCTTAAAGAAACTAGTCTTTATCACAGAGAGGGGAAATTAGGACCATATGCTTTACGTTTTGCTTCTCCATGTTCTCTGTCTACTTAAAGAAAGCAGTCATACCAAAAAATACCAAAATATACAGACTGTGAACAGAGTGCACATAGCAAAGACAGAGAAATCACCGATTAGCATTAAACATTTGTTTTCCCAAAAATCAAACTAGAGAGCCTTCCTTATACCTGCTCGTTAAAAGCATTATAAATCACGCAGAGAAAGAGTATCATAAGCAATTACAATGCACTGTGTTATCTCATGATGCTTTAAAGATATAAATGCTGTATGAATAATGGTGAATAATGTAAATTTCCTCCTCTGTCACATATTTACACACAGTTGCTCTCTTTTAGGAACAACCGGAGGAAAAAAAAAAGCGCATTCTTTCTATAAATCATCAGTTTGACATTTAGGAACTTAATTTGTCCTAGCTATTAGCAGAGCTTGAAAATGAAGGCTCTTAGCACAGCCAAGCCTTCTGACTGCTCAGTGATGACTGCTGACTTGTGAAAAAGAAAAAGGCATTCATGAAGACGCTGGTATGATGGCAACCCTGAAAACAACTTCAGGGTCACTTTACTTCATGTGATGCAAACATATCTAGCCCAGTTGACTTTGCTGAAACAGGGCTGATGGAAAACAGCTGAAGACCTGTGTCTTTACAGCAACTGAGACAGACAGGACTTTTGGACCTTTCCTTTGTGACAATTGAAATATTTCAGGCTGCTAGGACAGCAAAAGAGACCATGCTACTTTGCCCCAAATTTACGAAACACAAGCCCTAGACCTGTATTAGGAAGCTTTCTTAATTTCCTCAGTTACACACAAACTATTCCTGTCTTCTGCCAGCTCCAAATCTTCCCCACCTTCTCACTGGCCAAGCACAGTCTGGATAGCCCTGGGGGTAAAATTATGAAAGGAGACAGGGCATAATGAAGAGCAAAAAGGCGAATGCAGGAATTTACGCAGATATGGGGTTGATCTATACCATTATTTTTCACTACAATTTACTAGTCATGACCAAATTAATAGCTGCCAACATTGCTTCTACCCACATGTAGCATTGCAAAGCATATTTTTTGTATTTTTCATCCTTCCTTTTATTCAAAGGGAACTTAAGTAAAAATCATTAGGATATCATCACTAACCAAAATGCTGATTTGTCATTTCTTCCCCCTCCCCCCATTGTCATTCTATGATTTCCTACTTTGTGTAACATAGAACATAGGGAATTAAAGAATACAGACCCAGCCTTCCCTTAGGCACCAAGGACCAGGCTTTCAATTCCTTTATGCCTAGTGTGGTCATTTACAGAACAAACGCTCATAAGAGATGAAAGCTGATGTTCTGAGTCAGCAACTCCATAAACACATTGCAACAGATACAAGTCAGCATCAAGCTGCATGCCAGCCTATGTGAATATTTCAATATTCACAAAGAAAGTAAGAATTTATCCTAAACACACACAACTGGATGTAAATGGGGAGCACCGTTCACAGCACTACAAAGAATATCCACTTTGTACTACTTTTGTGAACCTACAAACTCAGATTTTCTTGTTTGCTGCCTGGCTTCAGATCACATCACTTTGACCGACAGCATGAGTTTAAAAAGTACCTAAATGACGTTCACTTCAGAACAGAAACCAGTAAATCCTATATGCAACCAAAACCAATGTTATCCAGCACACACAAAGGAACTCCATGCAGCAGACAGACATCAGCGCAGCATCCTGTACTGCAAACAGATCAGCAAGCTGCTTGCACAGCAAAGATGTGCCAAAACCCCATTCCTCAAAGACATTTAGGAATCTGGAGGTAACTCAAACCCTCATTTCAGAACCGAAATGTAGTTTTTCCTCTGAGAGGGCACCTGACCAGACACTGGATTCTGACCTTACCGATGCATCGGGTTCCCTCCTCATTTGAGTGGTAGCCTCTGCTGCATGTCAGCATGTTCCTTTGGCAGGTGTAAGACCCAACAGTATTGATGCAGTTGAATCCTGGTTTACATGGCTCAGTGAGAGATGTGCATTCATTAATATCTGGTGAAGAAAATGACTTAGGGTAGTTAGAGAAGCTACTTAATCTTTCTGATCTGTTTTCTTCCAGCTGTCACTTCTTTTTCTCCATTTCAATTTATTGTGCTACAAAGATAAGGCTGACGAAGGTCCGCTGTGGTAACATTTTCAAATTCAATATGCATATCTTTAAAAGAACAGCAATGACTAAATTAAATTCCCAGTAGGATTTGAGGAAAACTACATGTGGCCAATATCCACCCCTTGGACAGGCTAAAAGGAACAGGAGTTGGCCAGTGCTGCTGCACGTTTCAAACAAATTGTTGGTCACACTTACCAACACAGTTTCCCTCGGGGTCTTGTAAAAATCCATCCATGCAGCGCTGCTTTGACTCGCAGTAGAATGATCCTTCTGTATTCTGACAAACGAAGTTTACTTTACAACTATGAGTTCCTCTCTCACATTCATCAGTATCTGTCAATCAGATCAAAATAACAACTTCTGACTTGTTAAGCTGTAATTTTCAGTAGTCTCATGTCTAGTTAACTTCTCAGAAGGGAAACGTTATTTAAACCAGACACCCAACATTTCCTGGGGGAAATCTGAGGTTTAGGTGTGTCTGCTCTTGGACATCCACTTCAACATAAGCTTCAGAATTTATCAGGTCCTGCAGCAAATTTGATTTTGGTTCCTACTACCTCGTGCACAGCATCTCTTGTAAACCACAAATGCTGAAACATCTGCAGTTTTAAAATCGTAAAATTAATACTAGGAATAAAGTACACATAATAAAATGTGTACCACACTCTTTCAAAAGCAAAATGGTCTCTTATTCCCTATAGGCCTCAGGAATTCTAGGCAGAAACCCACCTTCACTGAATTTGATACTAATAGGGCACCTCATTTGAACAGGGATGGGATTTCACTGTGTACACAGGTACATGTGTGTATATATATATATGTACTTACATACACAGAACAAACACTTATCCAACTCTAAAAACCATTCTGGAAAAATCTGAATGAGAGGTAGTCATATTAGTAACAAAGTTTGCTTTTTCTTCTTATTCTGCAGCCAGAGCTCAACACAGCTTTCTCATTTTCTATGACGTATATGAAATTATTTCTCACATTACGTTCACCAACTTCAGGTTTGTTTTCCAGGCACGTTGAAACACCTCTTGCAAGTTTCAAAGTTATAAATACACCCAACTGATCTGTGTTGAGTAACTGCAAGGATCAGCTCTAGTGGCATTGCTTCTATTTTCCAGTTGAAGAATCCTCACCTAGGAACAGACTTCAATTACAAATACGTTCAAAATTCTGTTCCTGTGAATATCCTTAAATGTTGCTTTAACACACATTGGTTTCCGAGAACACTCTCTATGATGAACATCTTTACCAGACGATAAAGACAAACAGAAGAAACCACAGCAGAGGAGTCCCCACTACTCCAGGCAAAAGGAGAGCTGCTGGCACTTCTCTGTCTATTCTAATTCCTCCGTTAAATGCTAAGGTCATGAGGGAACATAATCAGTCTCCCAGGAGGTACTATATTAATAAGTCTTCCTACCATATTTATAGACTGAGACAAAGAAAAATGTATTTCATGAAGTTCCCCAAATTCAATAGTTACCTGTGAGCAATTTTACACAGAGTAGTTCTGAAATTTTATTTCTTATAACTCACTAATTTAAAGGCTACTTTAAAACAACACATAAATTTTATAATCTGCTATAAACTTCATAACTTTAGGACTAGGAAACAATTTAGATTAGCAATAAATGTTAGAAATGCTATAGAATCAGGCAACAGAACAAGACCTTCACAAACAGCCTCTTCAAGTAATCAAAAGTTTACTTATGAGAGCTGTACACAAAGCAGTACTTCTGATCATTTCTATCTTATACCTTTATGCTATATGTCAAGAGCTACGTTCTTTCCTTAGGCATCTCTTACTCTAGCTGATAGGAAACCCTTTGTGTGAAAATCTAGGAGTAAATAACTCTGACTTTTGCCCTGGAAGACAGGGCACATGTCTCTTGCATATTCCTGTGCTGCAGAACAACTTCTGCTATAACTACTGAGCTTAGCTTCAGCATTAGACCTCTATACAGACCAAGAAGGGCAAGGTGAAGAATAACTTCTCAAGCTCCTGACCATTCTAAATGTAAATAAATGCAGCCTGATCTCCTAAACATAGGAAGGGCTGGACTGAATCAGCCCCATGATCCATTCAGGCTGTGATTCAGTGTTCAACAGCAAACAGGATCGGAGAAAAGCAGAGCTAGGCAGAGGAGCCTAATAGGAAATCCCCTAGCAGTGAGATCTCTAACACCCTAAAAACTGTGTAAATTCTAATTCATAAGATTTAGTCCATTTTCCAAATAACGTATAGTAATCGCTAGACTGTATCTCAAATAAGTGAATGTACATAACGTGCCTATGAAGCCAAACGTTTCCATGAAGATCAGGCTTTGTAACTTACAACCCCGATACCACAGACCAGCAACAATAAAATTCTTTGCAATCCCTTTCCTTTCCGGTAACAGCAATTGCCTCAAGCTAAAAAACGCTTTGTCTTACCAACACATTCTCCATCCTTAAGTTCATAACCTGGCTGACAGCTCAGTTCCTGGAGACATTTGAATGATCCCATGGTGTTGACACAGTGCTCTCTCCGCTGGCATGTGTGTGTATCTGTTACACATTCATTAATGTCTGTAAGAAACAATGAAACTGTTCAGTTCCATACAATTATCAAGTGACTTGCCTCTTCCTGCTCTTTTAGAAGGAGTCAAAAGCTTAAGCAGAACCATTTCTTCCAAAAGATAGTCAATATAGACTTTGCTACAGTGTTTTCATAGAAGATATTTTATTCCAGCATCTTTTGTTAACACAGAGTAATTCAAGAGACATAAATCACAGGGAAATTTCCTTCTCCTTCTCTCCTCCCAAATGTGCAGTGGCTGGTGCAGGCATTTGAGGACATGGGATGGATAGAACTGATTAAATGCAGGATGGGCAGAGGATTGATAATCAGCTACTGTCTTACTGCATAGAAATCTCCCAGACAACTGAATGAGAAAGTGATTAATGCTTATTGCTCATTATCAGGTTTTCCTAGCTCAGGCTGTACATCAGTCCTGCTGCTTCACGCCAGATAGACGGGACCTGCTTGTGTGAAACTGCTGCAAGAGACAGGTACTGGAAGTGCCTGCCTTGATGCAGGCAGAGCCACCAGACACACTTATTTCCTCAGGAATGCATCATCAGAACTGGATACACAATAAAACACAGAGAGAGGCAAACTGAAAGCTCAATCAAGTTTGTAAATTTGTATTTAGACATTAAAGAGATCTGATGCCAGCAGGTGGAGTAGCAGAAAAGTTCTACTAAAAATCACATAAATACAAGACTGCAGAATGTAAGGACCATTTGGAAGGCAATATGCCACACCTTTAAAATGATACATTTTTATAGGCTTGGATGAAATAATCTCAAATTCAGAATGAGAGCTACAAATACCACAATGAGCAAATACTTAGAAGCAACACAAAGGGGTAGAGACGGGAAGAGAAACTTTCTTGCCATTCTCCACAAAATCTTACATGCTCACAGTCCTATATAAAGCCAAGAAGTATTTCCAGTGCTAACAGAAGCCAAATGTGACCATAACTTTCACTGATCATACAGCTCCCCTGTGCATGAAGCTGCTTTCATACTACACAATAAGTGTGTCCTCCTAATGCTTGTCCAGTTTTTCAGTTTCTATGCATAAACTCCAAGTGTAAGCAGCAATATTCTCTTAAGTGTTCTAGTAACCAACAAGCAAGCAAAAAAACCCCCAAACCACCCTCACATGCTGTGAGAAGAATGTGAGCTGCTGTGGTAGGCTCCTCCCACCTAACTAGACTTAGTTCTTAAATAAATTTGAGTTGTTTTTAATTTTAGAGGAAAATGGTTATGCATAGCCACTTATCAGCAACCAAACCAGTGCAAGACTTCCTACTGATTTAAGAGGTGATATAACAGATCTGAGATTATCTTTTCTTGCAAGCTACAAAAAGCCATCTCATATAAGCAAACTGTCAGCTCTACACTGCATTGTATGAACTTCAGTCAGTTCATCATCATGTCAAAAGAGCCACCAGGAAGAAAGCATGTTTGAAATACTACCCAAATAATGTAGGAAGTATTCCACCTGATTAGCAGGTGTAAACAGGTAAAAGGAAGGTTAAGATTTCACAGAGAAAGAAACATCTAATATAATTTGGTTCAATTTTCAAATTTCTTAGTCCTCGAGAAAATAAGTAGAACTGGCCAGAATGCATTTGAGGAAACTAAAATTGTGAAAATGGGAAGATTACATGCAGAATTTTTGCTTTCAATGAAAGTTTTGTGCACAAGTAATACACTGACAACCTCTAAAGCCTCATGATTATGACCTGGGCTGAGATGTAAAGCTTGAAGTATAAGTCACGCAGTATGAGTGGTCCTATCCGATGTTGGGGCATGAATCTCCATCTCTGATAATGGGCCAGTTACCAGCCCACCAGCTCCCTTTTTCATTTTACTGAACAGTCATGCCCTTTTTTGTTCATCTTACTAAAAAATTTCTAAATGGTCATGCCACCAAATGAGATCTTAGAAGACGCACAGCATCTTTCTCATGAGTTCCCATCTGTCCATGTTGTGGCTCTCGCTATCAACGTCTATCACAAAACAGTGTCCCTTAGCATGAGCATGAGGGTGTGAAAAGGCATCTTTGGGCATATGGTCCCAGTTTGTGCTGGGGCAGCACACAAGCACATGTGTAGTGTGCTTGATAGTAGTAGTGCATAATAGTAGGCTGTACCTACTGTCATTTTGCTCTACCATTATGGCACAAGGTAGAGGAGAGTGAGGACCAAATACATTTTTATAAAACATAACAATCTCTTTCTCCCTTTTTTTCCTCCCTGTTGATTATCCATAAAACTGAGAGGGCCCATAAGCTGCCTTTCTTCAGCAGTGGAGACCAACTCAACAAGTTAGGAAGATGTTTGACAGAGCACTAAGAAAAATGTGAGTCATGTTTTCAGTTTGAAACAAAGTTAATTCCCAGCATTGGACCAGCTGAGGTCTTCATCTAACACAATTAAGACTGAGGTAGGGCAAGATTATATTTATAACAAAAACAAGAATAAGATGGGAAATAATTCAGTAATGTATTAAAAACAAGTCATACCGTTAATTTTTGAGAAATCTACTAGGTCTATGTATGGCAATGTCAGTAAACACCAGAACAAAATGTTATTATGTAATAACTTTTTTTCCCCTGGAGTTGTTGAAAACAGCAACATATACATGATCCCTGAGCATACCTCTTGCATTTAAGAATCTGACATTTTTACAAAGGAATATCAGCATTTACCTAGTACTCTTTTTTCCAATACATACTTCAATATTCAAACTTAATTTTTTTACATGCTTTATAAGAATGTGAAATGCAGACTTTTTTTGTCCTGCATATGTATGTTCTCATTATTCTCCTCCTCTGCAAATTACTTCAGCTCAATCTGTTTTATGGAATACATCTGTTTTATTTAAACCCGTTATTTTGCAACCACCCATCCTATGCTCATGCACAGTCCCTATGGCTCAGCAATAAAATGACCACTTACTGCTTGCTCAGGCAGGAGGGAAAATTATAGATGAGAGTAGCAAAAAAAGTAGCAAAGTAGTCCCCTGCCAGCATACACATGGGTGGTGGTAATGACTTTGCCTGAAAGTCACCAGGAAAAGCAATTCACTTTAAAAACACCCAACCTGGCTCTTATCTCTGGAGAACATGGAGCTTTAAAGACATTTTAATATCTGTTCACAAAGTTACACAAAGCTGGTGTGTGCAAGCTATTTAAACAGCTAGTGACTTCATCGTGTATGGTTGGCTGTCAGGAATTCTGGATATCTGCTCTTGAATGCACCTGCAGTGGTAATCTTCCACAGTCTAGTTAAAGGAAAATTCAACAGATAAAAGGTTTTCAGCTGTTTTGTTTCTGTGCAAAGATTGCTTCTCCTGTCCCTAAACATATGCAAAGAGTAACATCATTGAAACAACAATAATTTGCACACAAATTACCAAAGCTTTCCTTGTGGTGTTTGAGATAGCTCAAGATGGAGCACAAAAGCAGTTAAGCTGGAAAAGGATACCTTAGGTGAATGTGGCTGCATTCAACAGCACAGAAACCACGAAATGCTTGTGGCTTTCCCTTTGACTGGAAAAGCAGGAAAAATGTTAAATATGGCAAATGTTCTCCAGGCACCGTGTACAAAGCATAGCTGTACACAAGTAGGGAGTATGCAGAGTGTATCTATCCAAAAAGAAACTTTCAAGTTTTCTAGATGATTTAAAAGGATACCTGTAAAAACTTGACTTGTGTTACAGAAATGCAGCGGTTTGGTATTTAGTGAGGGAGAAGAGGAACTTTTAGCTTTACAATGAGAGGTGTATCTCTAATTTTATTACTGATGTCTGAGGTTTACCTTCTGTGAGTCACAACAAAACTCTGTTATAATGTCATCAGGTAGAGGACAGGAGAGGAAAAAAGAGAATAAAAGGAAGGGCTTGGCATCTTCTATAGCATCTGTTGACAAAGCTGCTGACAAACATGCATTAACTTTGACTGCTCTTGGCTTGGATGGGCATATGCTTTCCTGGGTGAAAAACTGTGCTGTTAACTCTCTTCCTCCTCAGGCCAACACCAAACTCAGCAACATCCCCTCAGCATACCTTCATCATCTGTTTGCTCTTCTCCATCTCAGATCAGCCAACCACTGAGAACACACCACTGAGAGAGAGCTAGGCAAGCTGCCCCCAACAAAAAGCTCCTCTAATTGGCCCCAATAGGAATTATCTTCAAACTGATCAGCTTCTTGTTTCTTCTCACAAACTGCTCAGTTCCTGGTTGATATAGCTCTAGCCTCACCCACCATCCCAACCATGATCACCTGCGGGAAGGCAGGGCCTCACACAGGTAGGCCAGGTTCTGTCTGTGGGGCCGGAAACCACTTGGGGAACAAGACATACTGCTGGGTCGTGACTCATCCATAGGTCAACTCCAACTCGGGGCCCACAGCCCAGGCCCCAGCACTTCAAAAACTGGTTAGATGGTCGAGTCCAAAGAGTTGTAGTCAGTGGAGCTAAGTCCAGTTGGCGACTGTTCATGAGTGGTGTCACCCAGGGCTCAGTACTGGGACCACTCCTGTTTTAACATCTTCATCTATGATTTGGATGAGGGGATAGAGTGCACCCTTAGTAAGCTTGCAGCTGGATGGAAGTGTCGATCTGCTTGAGGGTAGGGAAGCTCTACAGGGGGATCTAGATAGGCTGGATTGCTGGGCCAAGGCCAATTCCATGAGTTTCAATAAGGTCAAATGCCGGGTCCTGCACTTCAGCCACAACAACCCCCAGCAGCACTTACAGGCCCGGGGAGGAGTGGCTGGAGGGCTGCCAGGCAGAGAGGGTCCTGGGAGTGTTGATTGACAGCTGGCTGAACATGAGCCAGCAGTGTGCCCAGGTGGCCAAGAAGGCCAACAGCATCCTGGCCTGTATCAGGAATAGTGTTGTCAGCAGGAGCAGGGACGTGATCATGCTCCTGTATTTGGCTTTGGTGAGGCTGCACCTTGAATACTGTGTCCAGTTTTGGGCCCCTCTCTACAAGAAGGACACTGAGGTACTGGAGAGGGTACAGAGGCAGGCTACCAAGCTAGTAAAAGATTTGAAGCATGTCCCATTTGAGGAACAGCTGAGGGATATGGGGCTGTTTAGCCTGGAGAATAGAAGGCTGAGGGGAGACCTTATCACTCTAAACTACTTGAAAGGAAGTTGTAGCGAGGTGGGGGTCGGTCTGTTCTCCCTAGTGAAAAGTGATAGAACAAGAGGAAATGGCCTGAAGTTGCACCAGGGGAGGTTCAGGCTGGATATTAGGAAGAATTTCTTTACTGAAAGGGTTGTCAGGCATTGGAATGGCCTGCCCAGGTAGGTGGTGGAGTCACCATTCCTGGAGGTGTTTGAGATGGGTAGATGTTGCACTTAGGGACATGGTTTAGTGATGTTGATAGGGCTAGGACTAAGGTTGGACTCAATGATCTTGAAGGTCTCTTCCAGTCGAAACTATTCTATGATTCTAATTTAGTTGAAAAATGCTTGTGGGGATGTAGAAAAGGACATATATATCTCTAATGCATAGTCCAGGAAAAACATCAGGGGATTGTTGTTGTCTTACATGGCAAGATTTTCAGAAGCAGAAAGCAAGGAGAGGCAGTTCTTTCAGCTGCTCACTTAACAGACCTCACATTCAGAAGCGTGGTACGTGCAGCAGGCTCTGTGAAAGCCATGGAGCACACCATGCAGGCTGTGACCAACTGCAAATACCACCCTCCATCTCCACAGTCTGCTATTTTCTCTGTAAAAGCATCCTTCCTTCCAAAGGTGTTCTCTCAGCCATTCAATTTAAACTAAATAATTTCACTATTTTTCCATGCTTACCAGTATCTATGATTTCAAAATAAATAATAACAAAATAAAAATCCAGATTTGACAATTTAAGACAAACCCAGAAGATACTAAATCACATTTCTGCTCTAAACTATGAGGCTGTATAAACTTGCCTGCCCTCATGCAATATGATGCTCCTTATTAAAATTAGATCATGGAGCTTTAAAAGGTAGGACGGGGGGGAAGGAGGAGAATCCAATCACACATGACATTACAGTCACAGGCACTGCTGCTCTTATTAATGGCCAGAGGTCTCCAGATGCTCTGTTGTTCCAGGTGTTACCACACAACACTCCTGCAGCTCAGGTGCCCCCTAAACCAGTCCCTAGAAAATACTGCAAATAGAAACTACTTCATAAGCTCTGACCTTGACTTTTTAAAGCAAATTATATCCCCATAAATACACTTATAAAAACAGATCAGTTTCTTATATGAACTTAAATATGAGGGATGATACAGCAGAATTATGATGCATCTTTGACTTTCACACAAAGAAATTTGTGCTAGAATCAACAAAGGACTAATCTGAATTTTAAAATTCCATCCCTTGGGAATGGTTCTTTTCCACTGCCTGGACTTATGCAGATTTCTTGAGCTGGAATTACTAAGTTTTGTTGTTTCATGATGTCTGGGGATTCAATAGCATTGACACCATCCAGAGAGATCAGCTGCTATGTTTTCTTAGTCCAGTTTAATAGCCATCAGTACTGCTGTGGTCATCATACCTATGAACTTTTATGACTTCTGAGCAAAGTTATGTGTATCCTGAGAATGTATTGCTAAGGAAAAAGTCAAATAGCGTACAACTCATGATGTTAAGTGGCTGAGAAAATGGTGCACATGTGTTTTTACTAACTCATATTGAAATATCACATACAAAGATATCCAGAGAGCCTTTGAGCACAAATGGTTTAAATGCATTGCAGAGCATGAAGAATTATGATGCTGTGGTGAATGGCTTATACCTATCATCTTACCAACACATTTTCTGTGCCTGTTGAGTATAAAGCCCTCTGTACAGATCACTCTGTGGCTAACAGAGTAAATGATCCCAATGTGTTCACACATAATTGTCCTCTGGAACAAGCATGAGCATCTGTGAGGCACTCATTCAAATCTCTATCAACATGTTGCAACCAAAAGGGAAAAACAGAATTCTATTAGAATTTTTGAAATGAAATGCTTCTTTCATGCTGCAGATGTCTAAATGAAGTGTGCTGGAGCTACCACCACAGCACCATGCTATAATATATACACTGTTACACTGAAAATAGGGCTGGAATAAAACCTCCGAGATGATCTAGTCCTTGCTTGCACCGCTATGCTTCTCTCATCCCAGAAAGAGCCTATTTTAAAAACAGGCAGTCGCACAGAGGCATCACACACTCTTTACAGGAGACTTGCTCCAGTACACCACCACTCTTACCATCAAATACTTTAATATAGATTATAAATGTCCCTTGCTACAATTTAAGGTCACTACTTCCACTGACGTTTCTAATTTTTTTCATCTTCTGTAGGAAGACAATTGCCTTGAAATGCCTCTTTTGATTCTGACAACTAATCAAATGAGCTTCCACCACACTTGAGTAAGCAATGCACAGTGAATATTTTATGTGGTTATATTAAATTTCCATTTTATTTGCAGACTATCTGGAATTTCATAAAGATGATGATCTGTTATTCAATAAGATCTGAGATTAAGAGGGATGTGGATCACTTGTGAGCAATTTTGAGAATCAGAAGCTTCTACCTGCATTTGACTGCTCCCATGCTTACAGATTTATAATTAAAGGTATGCCACAGGACATTGCTTCCAGCCCCTAAATCCTTCCTGGGCAAACATATCCTTTGTCACTACGCAAACACGTCCATTTAAAATTTATATATGTGAATGATCATCATGCAGCAGCTTTGGAATTCACTGCTCAGCATTTTGCAGGCTTGAGCTTCAGTGTCAAGTGAAACACACAGGGCTGGACCAGCTCACAGTAGGACATTCTTCATAGCTGTGAAGCCTCAGTGAACTCAGGTTTTCAAGGCAAGCAGAAATAAAACCAAACAAAACAGGTGACAGGTCAGAGCTGTAGCTCTGAGGGGGTTCCTCAGGACAGCAAATATGCCCATGTCCTGGTAGCTGCTCCCATTCTTAGGAAGAAAAGCTGAGTATCTGTAGGTGTGTAGACAGATCATGGGGAGAAATGGTTGTGGGAAGAGAAATCAAGAGGGCTGAAAAAAAGCCTGGAATATCAGAGGAAAAGAGCACAAATCCAGGCTTGCCTTCACCTGAAGTCTCCAGGTAACAGATACACTGGATAGACATGCTTGAGGAGTTATCTGTGAAGCAGATCTGATATTACTTCTGCCAAATGGTCTCTGTGCTGCCAATTTCAATTCACAATACTGAAAATAAGGAACCCTTAGAGAAACACGTAGGGGTAAGAGAACAATGAGATCTATACAAAAGTGTTTTATCCATGTCTCTGTGGCAAACCTGAACCACTTACCTTCACAAGAAATCGCGTCAGCCATGATCGTATATCCAGATAAACACAAGCATACAGCCTTTCCTTCCACAATATTGCAGATGTGCTTGCAGGGGCCATTATCTATACAAAGCAAAATTGCAAACCACATCAGCAATCACAACGCAGACCAGCTGAAGTTACACACCTCCAGGTCACCCAAATATAATCCCAGTTTAGAGAATGCAGTTTATAAACAGACTGTCCAGGCAGCCCTAATGACTACTTACAAGCCTCCCATTATAGAGAAGCACACCTGCGCTGCTCCTCCCCGCAGTGCTCACACCATGCTTACACTACACAGTACCTGTGTAATAACCCTGGAATCAGAGTCGAGCCTCAAATTACTTCCTCAGCTTTCCTCAGACAATTCCTCAGCCTTATGCCAGAGGTAACAAATAAAGGATGTGTACTGAAATCAGATTGGTGAAGGGATGTGTGGAATTTTATTTTGACTCTCTGAACATTCCTTGCTTGTCTGTGTCTGCAGTCTACACCTCCAAAATACCTTTGCACTTATCCTGCTCTTCTTGTAAGGACACGATGAAAAGAGGCTGAGAAGGAGAGGCTGCTGGTGGGATGGTGGCTTCTGCTTCCAGCCTTGTCATCAGTCCTCGGTCAGGATCTGTAAGGCAACAGAGGCAGAGATGGATCAGGGACACCATCGTCTCCACCATACTCCCCATGGCAAGGATCCTGGTCCCATTCATCCCACTCATCACGGTTTGCAGCAGGAAATGTTTTGGTGGCCTGGACAATGCATGGAGGTGAACAGTCAGTTTGGGAAGCTGCCATCCGCTTGATATAAGCAATGGTCAGACAGCACACACAGAGTGCTGCACGCTAGTGGAGACACTCACAAATGTCACGGACTCAGATCAGGGGGCTTGGCTGAAAAGAACTTCTGTAGAGTTAAATACTACAACACTTAATGGATCAAACAGAAAGCATTAATTTTATTTTTTCAAATGCTGCTATATTATAAAGATAGTGGCTGTCCTTCATTTGGTGTATGATGAAAACAAAGCGGAACTTAAAACAAGTCTTTAAACTTATTCTTTTCATTGTGTTTCAATAGAGATGAAAAGCAGGTGCTCACCTTTACAACACAGGATACTCTGGAATGACTTTTACACAGCCAAGTGGAAAACAATGCTGTCATTAAGATTTTCAACAAATTTTAAAGGTATCAGAATAGTCAGGAAAAAAGAAAAGAATAAAGCTGTTACATCATAGAATTGTTTGGGTTGGAAGAGACCTTTAGGATCATTGAGTCCAACCATTAACCCAGCACTGCCAAGTGCGTCCATAGTCAAATCCACCCCTCAGCACCACATCTCCATGCCTTTGAAACCATCAATATGCATAATCCAGTTTATCATTTTCATCAAAATTGAAGCCTAAATTCCTTAAGAGGGATGTATCCAGTTCTCATTGATCTCAGTTCAAAGTGTCACCTGAAGCAAAATGTGAGCTGCCAAACAATGACAACATTAAATGATGAGGTGTGATTGCAATGCAGGTTTGGGGTACAGGAAGAGCAATTTAATTAAAAAAAAAAAAATATCACAGACATACTATGGCCTATGATACAGAGGCAAATACAAGGTGGCACAGCCTGGATGATTTCCCCAGAAAGATTGCAGAGCAGTGAGAAGAAGCTTTTGAAGTTTCATCAACGTATGCCTTCTCCTTGCCTCACGGGGACACTGCAAGAACATCACTTCCAGCATGAAAAGGTGTGACATGTTTTAAAAACCAAAAGTTAAATACAAAATCATTCACAGTCCAGCAAAGAGCAGGAAATTTACTGGGCCAGGTACATGTCTCAGATGTCTCACTCGCAGTCACCTACCCTCGTCACCATACTCTACCTCAGCAGAGCTCTGTAGATCCCTCTAGGACTCCTTGGCATGAGTACTGCAGTCTTGCAGATCTGCAAAGACTCCAACTACCCCCATACAAGATGTATTAACCCAAATCTGTACTTCAACTGAGTTTGTAGCAGGAAAGGCAAAGCAAAAAGAAAAGCACACACATGCTCCAGGTGAAGGATCAAGCCAAATTTTGCAGTGCTAAAGAACGAACCATTTTCTTTGCCTCTTTTGGATTAGGTTCCTTCCCCAGCATTTTAATATAAACAACAGAACAGACAGCTGCCACAGAAATGCCATCAAACACATTATTGATGTAAGTGTTGTAACATCATGTAGAGATGAATGATATAATGAATGCTCATTGTTTGGCTTGGGCAGAAAGGATTTGAAGTCTAAGGAATTTTGTCATTGGAAGGCAACACTTATTATGCTTGTTTTATAACTGAAAGTGCTTGTAACTAACATAAGGTTTAAACTTTTTGGGTTATCTGATTTGAAATCTTGCCACTGGAAAGCTCCAGATGTGAAAACAATTACAACACAATAGACTTTCTTTTCAAGACTTCCACCACACTAGATACATTTAAATTTTGTATCAGTGCATGATGTTAATGGTTTTAGATAAAAATCAAAGTCCAGGAAGCAATGCTGTCTGTTTGAGCTGAGTATAGTTTATCTAAATGAAAACTAACTGTGAAATGCAAATAGACACTAAGAAGAAAAGGTATTTCATTAACAGTCTTTACAAATCCTTTTCTGAAAAGTCAAAACAGTCTGTATCGGAACATACTAAATATCACCCTGATCTCATGTCACTGACACACAAAAATAAAGTATAATTAAGCTTCCTAAATGTCTGTTTTTCTTTACATTATTAACCTGTCTGATTTCTATCGAAAATGTCCATGCATCAACACCCATAAAAAACCTCACAGAATCTACAGAAAGAAAGAAGAAAAGATTGGTAGATCAACGCAGGTAGCAAAAAGACATCATCATTCATAGGATTTCCTGCCCATTTCCTCACCTGGAGAGCAGCTGGTCCCATCATCTTGCAAAGTGAATTCTGGAAAACATGAACACTTGTAGGACCCCACAGTGTTTATACACAAATGCTGGCAGAGTACCCCACCATAGAGAAGACATTCATCCAGGTCATCTCCAGGCAGGCTATTCAGCAGTTCAGCTTCATTACTGATGGACAAACCTTCATTGTGATCATCTGTCTCTGAAACTACAACAGAACACACCTGGTCACACAAACCAGATACAGTCAAACCTACCCAGTTACTTCAAGGACAAGAGCAAATGAACCCATCTTGAAGATGTGTTCATGTGAAGACCATTGAAAGTCTACCACCTCCATCCATGAGTCTGGAGGGACAGACATTTTACAGAAGCCACTGAGAAGTAGGGTGGCTCTGGGAGGTCACAAGCTCACCTTTCACACTCTCTAATAACACCATGCTATTGTAATTTGAACCAAGGTATCACCCTGAAGCCCCATCTGAAATTGACCTCGCTGAAGAACCAGACTGAATTTCTAATTTCAGAAAAAAAACCTTATCCAGTTTTTGGAAACTCTTTTCAGCACCACTATTAATTACTTCCATAGCTAGCATTACAAACATTCTGTGACCCACTTAACTGAGACATGGCCAACCAAACCTACAGCTTTTGAACACTGTCAAAAACACTATCCTTTTCCTTTCCTGTCCAAGTTGGGCAAGACTTTCTGTGACACTAAAATTAATTGTTCAGTGAGTTTCTCAGTCAGCTTTTCTTAAACATAGACTTCCTTGCCCAGTGAAGTCCCAGTTAGGTCAAAATAAACCCTTACATCTGTGGGCGAGAGAAAATACACATTTAGTTCATGAGAAGAGAATGGACAAAAATTGAACCTGAGCACATGCAGGAGGTTACCAAACAAATCCTACATGACAGGTGGCTAGATAGTGATGCTGGAAGGAGCGTGACCTTGGGCTGAGGGAGGAAGCAAAACTGTCCAAGCTCCAGATTTGTCATGCTCCCTTCGTCATGTCTCTTTGGTTTCAAGGATTTGACTTGGCTCTTCAGCATCACTATGTTCATAAGTTGAAAAGTGAAAACAGACTTACAGTGCTCTGATCCTTCTCCAGACCGTGCTGTGAGAAAGCTGCTGTGATGCTCAGCAGTACAATAAAAAATCTATTCCCAAGATGTTTTACTGGTATCATAATCCATGGGACTACTCTGTCTGGAAAAAACTCATAATTTGCTTTTTGCAGAATCTTTCAGGATTGCTTCTACTAAAAGACAATGTCCAGCTTCAACTTTGTTTCTTACCAAGGGACAGTGGCAGGTCCTTGTACTATGTGACTGCGGTGGTGGGGGTGGGACTAACTACAACTAACTACTAAAGAAGGTACGCTTTAAGGATTGGAAACACCTACATAATTTTTCTTTCTCAAAACTTTTTTAAGAACAAGGAAGTCTATAGTCAATCTGAGAGGGAAGACAACTGCGCTCCTGTAGCGTTATTCCTGCCAGCACCTCCCTGTATGACTGCATGAGACAGCGACCTTCTCTGCAGTGTCTTCAAATCAAAAATGGACACTTACCCTTCTCAGGGGTCACTGTTGGCAAAGGTTCAGGATGTTTTTTTATTTCTGGATGGATGAAGTGATCTCCCCCTTCACAGCAGGACAGCATCACATGACTGCAGGGGTATCCCAGGTTTATGTTGGACTCACAGGTTTTCCCCTCACTCCTTAATCGTAGGCCCAGGTTACAGCAGTCGCAGCATTGCTGCAAAAGAAGGAGACTATCAGTAATGAAGACTTAATACAGGGATGAGCCCACACACACGTGGACCTGATCTGGAAGAGCGCTTAGACTTTAAATAGTTGCAAACATCAAAGCTTCACTTGTGCTTTTTTTTTACCACCCTGCACAAACAGGTCAACTGCAACCAGACTAAGCACAAAGTCTCACTGCGACAATGATTTCAGCAACTTTGCTTTGTGTATTATTTGTATATGTTATAAACATATAGAGATACATATAGAGGCCATATGTGAATTGAAGATGCCTGTGTGGATTTAAATGTACATGTAAACAAATAAATATATATTTAGATGCTTTTGGTGACAGAATAATTATAAAATGCAAAGTCTCCTTCCCTCTGCAACTCCTTTGGTAGTTGAGATGCCCAGCCCTGCAGCATGCATTTACAGTTCACAGCTACACTGAAACAGCCTCTCTGAGCCAAGAGGAGTGAGTTCAGCCTATTCAAATATTCAGTCTATGAAAAGATGCCAGACACATAAAATGAAGGTTGCAACTCAAACTGGCATCAGCTAGCTACGTCAACAGAAAGTCCGAGGACGGAGCAGAAGAAAACTGAACTAAGTTCCCACTTCCTAGGAGAAAGAACTCTGATCTGAGGAGAGCAAATAAGAGAAGCAGTGTTGTGAGGTTTGGATACAGCAGAGAAATGGAAAGGAATTGCGTTTCACGCTTAGCAATCCTTGCTTGGTATTCACCTTAAATCAGAGTCTGTCTCCACTGGGAGCAAGGGAAACCTCTCCACTAACAGTTCAATCTGCAGCAGCTCCTTCTGCTGTGCCACTCTCTTCAAGATTCAAACCCTGCAGCTTTAGGGTTTTCTGAGCATTTCACATGCAATACGTATCCCTTGCATGTTCAGACCAGTACCTATGACTACAGTTCATGGTTTATGTCCCTGCTTTCTAACCTGATAAATCCCCAGACATCATAAATAGTAGATGTTACTCACATTTGCAAATATGCACAGCCTTAAAGAGTTGCTTTTATGTGCCTGAATACATGTTTGTGAAAAATTTACAGTACAGGTCCTGAAGATGTTGAATTATTTTTGACATTAAATGGGTTAAATCATCTTTTCAAAAGAAGTATTAAAAAAACCCAAAACAACTATAATGGATTGTGGTCATGCTAGAAAAGAGAAAAATCCTGTTTTCATCATCCCCAAATTCAAAATTTTATGAACCAAAAATCCTACTTTATGTAAATATTTTCAGTTTTGGTAAGACTTTTTTCAGTTATACCCTGGCCTTTCTCTTGCCACTGTTGCAGCAGGATGCTGTCCAGGACAGACAGGTAATTAAAGGTCTTAGTAGGTTTGCGGGGCAGCAATGCAGAGAGGAAAGTCTTCACTGACACACTGACAGAAGTTAAGGATAATATATGTTTTTACTGAAGTATTGTAAAATATTGGAATATGTGCCTCAAAGAATATGGCTTTTGTCCATTTTAGTTTTGATTCACAACTTATCCCATGTGCAGGCATCACAGAGAGTATTAAATCAGTCATACACTTTTGGGTTCACATATTTTCCAGATGAATACAAGTGTCTCATTTTCAAGTGGAAAAACTTGTTTGTCGAAAAGTTCCTTCTAAAATGCAAAAACTTGAATGTCTCGATCTTCTGCCTTTTGAACTTCGCCAGAATTCCACAACTGATTTAATAAGAAAGCCGACTACTTTTAAATTGCAATCAAGAAACATACCTTGAGAACCACTGTTTGATTCACAACTATGTTCCTCTCAAAACTGTCTTTGCTGGAATCCAGCATAATTGGATTTTCCATGGTGGCATCTCCATTCACTAGGAAAAAGTGTCTAAGCATGTGCTTTTGGTATTAGAGTCAATAACAATTAAAAGCAGCCTAAGATTAAGTTGCATCGAACACAAACTGAATACCTGGATCTAAAGAACTTCTGCATTCATCCATCCTGAAGTAAAAGTAAGGACCCCACCTCTAAACGACCTGAAGAAGACCTACACACATTTGTTACCTGTAAGTAAAACCTATGGCACTTGGCAGCACAGCATCAATGTCTTGCAAAGTCTTTGGGGCATCAAACTTATCTTTTCACATTTCAGACAAACGTCTTTG
>VYZX01029370.1:0-26574 GCA_013401335.1 Brachypteracias leptosomus | reverse complement strand
TGACATTGAAGTTTCACTGATGTCATCTTCCCCTGAATTTTCACTCGAAACTTTTAAGAGGTTTAACACCTCTGATTTCATGCCTTGCTTCCCTTCTCACTTCAGTTTGCAGCTCTTCAGAACATTTGCATCGATTGACTAACTCCAGCTGAGCAAATGCATTGATTCATTGACTGAGCTATTAGACCATATTATCCACCATTCTCCTGCTTCTTTTGTCTAAGCAGAATATAGTCAGACACTTTCAGACTCCTGCACTTCCTGACATGATGTGAGCAGTGAGCACTGACCCATCACACTAACAATCCATCCAAGCCTTCCACCTACAAGTGGCAAATAGGTGTGGTTACATCTCAGCCACTAGCTTTAACAGTACCAAGATTTCATTCAGTTAAAATAAATTTTTTTCCTTTCTACTAAAATTATTATAGGAGCCATGACACATTAAAGAGTCTTAGATAGCAATTTTTATCTACAAAGAGACCCATCTAGGCAGAAATAGTGCAGGGGCAGATGCGACCATTTGATCCAAGACACAGGTAAGGTTCAAACTTGGTATTATTCCTAAAGAAGATTACCTATTAGCAGGGACAGTCAGTGCACAGTGGTCCAGATGAAGGATGAACCACTGGGAAGATTGACATTTCAGGGGTAGCTACATCTCTTCAATGCCAACTTTAATTTAAGCTGTTAATTGCTGGATCACTCAGATAAGAAATAGGCAATGTTCATACTTCTGTAATGGAGCTGAGCTCTTGTTTTATTGATGAAGCATGCTATTCAGTTGTTATGCCTAAGGAAAATAATTTCTCTTCCCCAAACTATAGTACTTACTCCTTGAGGAGGGGGAAGGGGACTGAAAACCAACAAACAACACAAGATCTTGCAAGGAACTAAGTTTGTGCACTGACATTAATTTTGATGTGGAACTCTCTAGACATGAGGCACTCTAGTACAACACGTCTTCATTTTGAGGATCTCATTGTTCATCCCCTTGGGAAGCTGACACCCGTGACTCTCAAGCTAAACCAGAATTTTGAAAAAAGCAATGGCATGAATTGCCCAACTTCTGAGCCAGCATAAATCAGCCACCCCACAGAGCTCAGAGGAGTGGCCTAGTAGCACCAGCATCATATGCATGAAGCTGACTGCAACACATCAGGTTGATTAACCAGCCTCTGAGAGCAATTAATAAGTCTTTCCAGCAACACCCTTGGAGGATTATGACTTTCCAAGTAGCAAAGAATGAAGGCTGACTCCTGAGGTAAAGGAGTACATTAACATCTTTCCACACCTTAAAAGAAAGCTGTTATTTGGGATAAAAGCTGAACCAGGGGGAAAGGTTGCTTTTGCCCGCTGCAACCATCCTCACTCAGAGGAAAGAGCAGAAATGAATAGAAACAAATGAAAGGACAGACAGAGCAGAATGAAGCAGTTTCCATCACCTTTACATGAACACCTGTGGTCAAGGAAGGGATCAAAGCAGAGTGCTGCTTTTCCTGTCTAGTCAGTGGTCATGACTTGTTTCCTACTCCCTTATAAAAACAGCACCTTGAAAATACATTTGCATTTTTATATATGTCTGTCTTTCCTTTGAAAGGAAGGGGTACCTAGGCCTGCAATGCCCTCAGCACATACATTTCACAAGAACTGTTTGCTCACACTGGAGAAAAAAAGTATTGTATTTCCTTATCAAATACTTACCTGAGAACATAAACCCATACGTTACGGCAAACGACGATAAAGAACTTCACAGAACAACTATTAACTTGATAGAGTTCTTCAAATACTGAAAAATACCTGTTTCCAGTGGGTCTTCTTCTGCTTCGATCTCTTAATCATTTAAAGCTTTAATTAATAATAATAATAATAATAATAAGTACTGTAGCTTTACCCCTTAAGAGGTTGTCATTTCTTATCTTATCAAAAATCTGAGAGGTTTTATTGAATTCCTTCATTGAATTTCTCCATTTGGTTATGCAGTGTAACATGTCCTTAACTTGATTTATCTGAGATGGCTAGGAAGACATTTTAATGAGTAAAGGTAAAGAGGAGAACATTTATCTTGGCAAAGATAGGGGAGGGGAGAGTAACAACACTGCCCCAAAGCCACCTGTTTTTACTTGAAACTGAGCTATCACTTACGTCATTAGGACTGGTTAAGCTTTCCTCAGGACCTGTTCCCAGATAAATTAGTGTATGGTTTATTCTGTGCAGGTTACTGCAGGCTCTTCAAAGTGTCTCGGTGTTCAGGACCATATCTGACTCTAAATCTTACTAAAATGAGAGTAGAGCTCGGGTGTTTCCATAATCAAATCCTCAGTTAGCTGACTGCTGGGGAAGGAGCTTTAACCCATGTGCACTCATTAGGCTTTTAGGCTCCTCTCATTGGAAATAACAAAAACACAGATTTTGAGAGAAATATAGGGTGAGCTGAGTGTTCACATCTCATGGCTTCAATCCAGTACCTAATGCTTCTCTGCTCTTTTCCATCATCCTCACCCATTCCTCCTGGACTCAGTTTGCCATGTCATCACCACAGAAATGTAAGTGAGGCCCATCACACTTGAAGCAACCTGCCTTCATTTTAAACTTCATACAGCAAAGCATTTTTCTACACCCTCCCAATTCCTCTGAAATCACCTGCATCCCTCTAGAAATCTATCTCACCCACTCATCCAGGACAAGTTCCTGTTATATTGCCTTCGTTCCTTGGGAAGCATCTGGTTTCCATTTCAATCTGAAAACACTCTGTTTCCTATAATATTCTTTTTTTCATAAATTCCTTATGCTGGCTTGCTTGGCAAAATATAAAGAGCTGCGTCTGCCCAAAGGCACAATGAAAAACTGGATAAAACAAAACCGAATGTTCTCATTTTACTACACACTGTACAATAGAGACATATATCAACATAACAGCCAGGATTGTTTGGCAGATTTTGTTCAAAGTGTGAATGAATAGAAACCTTATATTCCCTCTGGCTTTAGTTCTAGATAATCCTTGTAAGTCAAAACTTGTATTACCTGTGCCAGAGGTCAGATAATTTAGGCTATGTTTGGTCTTTAACATTTCCATGATGGCACCCTTTATTAGCTCCAGGTTGAAAGAGAGAGGGGAGGGACAACTAAATAAATTCTTTAACCTTTTTCACCAACTAAAAACCTAAGCAATTTATCTTCCTGCCTTTTAAAAATTTAGCTTATTTGGATCTATCCTTCTGTCACTGAGTTTAAAGTGAAACAGTTCATACACAATCATCCCTTTATTAGCTACAATTAATAACTCAAAGCAGGCATGTTTCTTGCCCTTCAGAATAGTCTTGGCTGTATTTTTCTCCTCAATTTTCCTTCCCCAGATATTGCACAGAGCATATTTATGCTGTCAATTAACTTTCAAAAGAGCTGAGGCTTTGGAAAGCCTGGTTCCAATTATCCCTGTAATTTCTGTCTAAAGAATTTTATCTTGGGCAAAAGCATGCTCCTTTTTGTGGCCAGCCAGCATCCACTAGCCCTGTTTAATTCTCGAGTTAAAATTAAGAGGTATAGTGTTTATCACGGGATGTAGTAAGGGACTGTCAGAGCACTTGGACAATTTAGGCAGGATAACTGAATCTGCTGCAACTCAAGCATTTAGTAACACAAGCACTTTCAGTGTGTTCTTAGGCAGTTACAAATTGAGCTGAGGTTGTAACAGTAATTAAATTACAGAAATAATAATCCTTTAAAAAAAAGCAAATAAACATAAAGAGGCAAATGGATATGTGTGTAAGGTTTTAATTTAGCTTATGTGCTCCCCCTACTTCCATGTGTTTATCTACAGAAAAAATTACATTAGTTTCACCAGGTAAGTATTCAAACCCACTGGTTTGGTGGTGATACTACGGACAGCCAACCATCGAGACATGCTGCTACTTTAAATTTTAAGAGCATAGCAGCAAAAAAGGTCTTTGCTTTGCACTGGGAATGGAATGATGATCAAGGACAAGTCAAGCTATTGTGCCACTTAGGAATTCAATTGCTTAACGACACTAGACACACCTTAATCAAGCAACCCTTATAAATACATTATTTTACCTCATACTCATCACCACAGAAATTCTATTGTTGTTTGAAGTCACAAAGGATGATTGTACGTTTGTATCTGAATCATATCCTCTTCACTGGGGCACAGATTATAGGTTTAGACACCACACACACTGGCAGAGCTACCACACAGGAGGGAAGTGGTTATGAGCAGTCAGATGAAGCCAACTTCAAAGACCACTCATCTTTCAAGTTGCAGTTGTGAGCTTTTAGGTATGTGAGTTTTACAGCTTTGGTAACTGAAAAGAAAAAACCCAAGGAGATGACCAGTGCTTGATCTGCTCCAATCAGTACAACTGCACGCAGCACAGACTAAAAATATGCACCCTTAGCTGCACTCTAGGAGATTCCATCCAGAAATTGTTCACAGAAAAACTCTTGAATCATTTTCAGGGAAAAAAAAAAAAGAGGCAAGATTTTCTTTCTCTTCACGACCAATTCATGCAAAGTAGAAACCCAGTATCAGGGAAGTTATTCTCTGTGAATTGAATGCTCATCTCTATTCAGAATATTACTGAGACAAACTGGGAAAATTTACTTACTGACTCATCCCCAGCTGCTGCTGTCAGCTTGTTTTCTCTGCTCTATTTCTCAACAGGACTTTCCAAGTAACTAAATACTGCATGTTAACAGAAGGAGCAGCCCTAGTGAAACACTCTTGTACACCTTGAAAAGGTAAGAAAAGATAAGATTACACAACAGCATCAGCCAGCAACCTGCAGCACGCCCCAGGATCCCGAGGTGTTCCTGGTGAAGTATGTGCCCTCCAGCTCTGCTTGGACAGGGCTGAGGATTGCTGACCAAGTAATTCTGAACATCAGAGGAAGGAAACCTCTGAGTTTTGTGTTTCTAATTAGTGCACAGGGATGCTTAAACTGAATGGAAAAGTTGTTGTCAGGCTGCACTCTCCTTATTTGGGTATCCCACTGTACTCCTTGCTAGTCACTCTCAGGTTTATAACCATAAATTACATTTTTTTGTTTATTTTACAATGTTCTGAAGAGCTCTCTCATTTCCTTTGGCTTTTCTTTATGAAGTTCTGCCATCAGTGTTTGTGCAAGAATTTCAGCAATAATGATTGCAGCCCAGGGCATTTCCTGGATTAATGATAGGCTGAAAGAGTTGATGGCCCAAGGTTCTGCCGTGATCCATTAACACCAAGGAGGTTTAAATTCTCCAGGAAGCACCCACACCAGAGCAGGTGTTGTGAAGGAAATTCAGTGGGATACTTTAGTCAACAGCAAGAAAACAAACTTCCTTTTATTCCTCACAAATGTAGGAGGAAATATTAATTTGGATGGGCTGATAATGATGTTTAGTGTTTCAGGGGAATTTAGCAGCCCTGGCAGGAAGCCCAGCAGGAAATTTCTCCTTTGCCATGCAGTATGCATCAGAACCAGAGCTGTTTGGGAATGAGGTTTTTCAATTCCCTAAAAAATTAATTATTTGAGGTGGAAATTAAGAAAATGGAGTTTTTAACTTCTAAACAAAGCACCTTGTTTGATATTGTTACTGTGGTTGCACACAGAAGATATTAGGTGACTCGTTTTGCTCATTTCCACTTCAGACTTTACCTCCAGCTCCAGCTATCTGGTCTCCCATGGTGTAGCTCTGTGCAACTCTGCTGGAGCACTTGGCCACGATATACCAAGAGAAATACAATGACACGAAGTGTTTCATTCCCTAATTCCTCCCTGTGAAAAATCTACAGCACTCAGATCACACACAAAATTCATATGTTTTGTTTTACTTCCACGTTCCTAATTAACAGTATCAAGTCATGCTGGTATGTGTTCATCAGGATTAATGATACTAGTTTATACTTGCAAGCAGTTACTGAAATCACCTTCAAATAAGGCAACCAGTTGCAAATTATTGTAAACTATGGCAGAAGTTGATGTTCTCACCTAAAACTAGGGTTTGAAGCAGTTGCCTGTGGAAGCCTACAAACCCCATTTGCTCCTCCACTAAAACTTCAAGCACAAAGCCCTTGAATATGTAGAATAACTATGACCATGTTGATATTTAAGCAAGTCCTTAGTTTGGCAGCACAGATGAAACTCAAGACACATGCTGCAGTCCTTTGTTGGTTCAAGTCCTGTATGAGGTGCAGTGAGATCAAGTACGATAGTGCTTCTTATGGAGAACATTCAACAAGTAACATCTGTCTCCTACAAAGTATAAAATAATCATAAGGATGTTGTGAATAGATTAGAACTTCATTAGCTGACAGCTTGTATCTGACTCTACAGAAGCTATTTCTTCAGCGATCTCAGCATTTTCTGCTTTTTTTTAAGACGCCTCTACAGTCACAATACTTTTCCTTCTCAAGCTCTTATGTATACACCACTCAAAACAAGCACAGACGTGACCAAGCCATGGTCCAGCTTAACCATGCACACCATATGTGGCCAGGATGGAGATTTCTCTTGCTGATGCTGACCAGCTGGAGGAAGAGGAGAACTATGTGCCACAGCAGCATGGGGCAAGCTCCACCACCCTGCGTGCAGCACCTGAAACAGGCACAAGTTAAACCTCAGCTGGAATTCGATTTCCTGCAACAGACTCTGGCTACACTGCCTACTTGGAAACTAGACTGTTGCCAATTTTAAAGGAATTTACATTCCTAAACGTATTTTACTTTGGAACCAGAGATGAAGAGGCAGAAAAGGGACTGACTTGTGAAAAGCTCCAACTCTGTGATTTAAATGTGTTTTGGAGCATTTGGGACAAGGCAGCAAATTCTAATGAAAGGTTGAGGAGTCTCTTCATCTCTTCCACAAAGGTTCATTACAGTTACTTACTGTAGGAAAAGTCTGAAACAGAGTAAAAGAAAATATTAAAAGAGGCAAAACTTTACATACCACTTTATCAATACATTTCCAAAACCCAGGTTTTATTATTTCTAGGTAAATAAATAGAGTCCATTGCTCATTTTCTTTCTTTTTTAATATTCAGCCATGAACTGGGATGTTCCATGTCCATTCACACACAGCACCTGTTCAGGCTGAGGAAACAGAGGCTAGACAAGAGAGGAGATGTTCTGATGGAGAACAGAAGTAACTGAAAAACAGAGCAGGGAAATGCTTTTAGTGTCCACTGTTTAAAGATCAAATTATAATTGAGTGATGAAAGCATCACAATGGTTGAATTTTGAAATTTCTTATCCAGGTTTCTAGTTAAAGTCAGCCAACTAATAGCTAGTGATGGGCGTACAGTCCTAGTTCTGTACTGGAGAGGCTGTTGATAATAAGATCCATACAAAGCACTTTCTGGTGATAGAAACCTCTTGGGGGAGCACACAAGAAAGGAACTAAACATCTATACACTTAAAGCCAGAAAGATCTGGACATAG
Organism: Brachypteracias leptosomus; assembly: GCA_013401335.1. Lineage (NCBI taxonomy): Eukaryota > Metazoa > Chordata > Aves > Coraciiformes > Brachypteraciidae > Brachypteracias > Brachypteracias leptosomus. The sequence goes on along the minus strand of VYZX01029370.1, from coordinate 19,136 downwards.
CTGCAAAATGAAATTAACTCGCTGAGTCATTGTCCATGAAGTAGGGACCCAAGCAGTGGAAACACCAAGCTCTTGGTGGCTAAGAGGTTTTGGAGCACCACCAAATTGCACAGGCCCATGTAGACAAGCACAATGCTTAGGAAGGCCGAGGTCCTTTACATTTTTCTCAGAATTTTAGTGGTTAGCTTAACAACTGTTCTCCATTAGCTGAATGAGCCAATACCTTCCAATGGGACAGCATTTGTTTATAGTCTTAGGGTACAAAATGTTGATGCAGAGTCACACTTTTTAACATTCATATGTGTTTAAAATAAAAGTTTTTCTCTCACCTCTCTTGAGTTCTCAGTGGCCTATTAATTTCTAAGGAAAATGAGCACAATCCTTGCATCTTCACTGAAAAGGGATCTGTCCATTTTTCCAGAGAACAGAAAAATACATTCACAGCCCAGTAAGGCATAAATTTTATCTTCATATGAGGTAATTACTTCATATAGAGCTGCCTGCAAGCTGAAGAGCTACAAACACAAGCACAATTCTGGTAACTACTGACACATCGTTTTAACGATGTTTATATAGTCTGCATTCGGTCTAGAGGTGGCTTCACAGCCTGAGCTCTCTCTGAAGGGTTACCACCTCAACTGTGTTTCAATGATCCAGCTACATTTCCACTCTTCAAATCAAAGGGATATATTTATATCCTGAACAGAGACCCAAATCACTAGGCAGATATTTTTTCACTGCTTTTTTTCTTCCTGTGTCAATACATCTCATGAAAAACAGATTAACTAAGGTCAGAGAAGCACTGGGAAGACGAGTGAAAGATAAATTCACACTCTCTTGGTTTTTCAGTGGATCCAGGTCAAGAGGAGAAACACCTTAGTGCTATCTGTGCACAGTCTGGCCCATATACAAACACTGACATTCTGTAAAAGGGAGTGTAATGTGGATTTTTAATTCTGCAGCTGATTTAATCAAATTTGTTATTTCTGTACATGAAGGTAAACCAACTCAAAATAAGTCTTTTATAAACTACTCTAGAGAAGCAGGACTCTATGTGTACTATTTGGTCTCTCAAGAAGTTTTTAAATTTTGACTTCTTGATGAGATCTAATCTGTTTTTATTTGGATTTCCCAATTACACCTTTCTATGCTGTACCTGCAATCTCCAAATGATGTGAAATGGAACTTTAAAAGCAAAATACAAATCCAGGGAGCATCCACAAGCAGTCCATAGACCTCAGTAAGGTGCCAGTGGCATCCCCTCATTTTTTTCCCCTTACTTTCCATATCAGATGCAATTCTTCCTATTCACCTTCAAAAAAACTCCTTTGTTCTGAGAAAGGCTTCTGGCAAGCTAAGTAGCACATTCCGCAGGCCCCAAATGGGATCCTGGAGGTGGGAAAGGAGGCACTTTCCTGCAAGAAGAATATCCTTCCCTCCACCAGGTTCCAGGTCACATTTAAACCCAGTAACTCTTTAATTCAATACTTAACTCATGTGAGAGAAAATTCTCTCATCATATTGTTCTAAAAATCAAACATTTAAAGACTTCAGAGATGAAATCTGATGTAACACACACATGAACCCCAGGATAACATGCTTTCCAATGACACCTGTGAGATAAGAGCTTCTGCACTTAGCACTAGCTCCATTTCTACAAAGTCCAGAAGCTGCTACGTCACTTTCTACCTTCCATTCCCCTCATCACAGATAAACTGATCTAGACTTTGGTGGGAAAGAGAGAGGGAGCAGCGTGCAGGACAAGGTGGAATAGTATAGTACGTTCTTGGCAGTGGCCGGGCACCAGCCAGATCCCTTCCCCAGTAAGGAATGTATCTTTCTTAATCAAGGGAGAGGTTCAGCTTTGAACTTGCTGCTTCTCCCAGTCAACATACACTCTTTGTTGACTGTCAGCTGTTTCCTAATCACCACAAGACATCAGCCTTCACATAGGATAAGGGCCACAACACAGGGGTGAGAAGTGAAGGATTGCTTCCCTCTACCATACAGCTGAAATACTGCATCAAAATCTGACTTCTGATGTGGCTTTTCCATGCTGTATAATCCTTCAGTGAAAAGGAAGATGGGGTATATATGACTAGAGCAGATTATCAGCACATATCTCCACAGACTTCACAAACCAAAACAAAAGCCAGAAATCCTTATCATATCAAATAGGTGAGTCTTTGTAAAAATTTGAAGAAGAATGTACCTGTTTCCAACAGAGAAGTGCTCTGGAAGACCACTGACCTAACTAGGCTAAGATGCAGGTATTTAAGATGCATTTTGATTTCTAAGATAGAAAGCTTTTCTGTCCCTATGGCTCTGAAGTGCTGGGGCCTGGGCTGTGGGCCCTGAGTTGAAGTTGACCTATGGATGAGTCACAACCCAGAAGTGTGTTTTGTTCCCCAAGGCCCCAGAGGCAGAACCTGGCCCACCTGTGTGAGGCCCTGCCTTCCCCCAGGTGATCATGGTTGGGGTATTGGGCGAGACTAGAGCTGTATTAACCAGGAACCGACCAGTTTGGGAGAAAAAACAATGAGCTGATAAGTTTGAAGAGAGTTCCTGTTGTGCCAGTTGGAGTAGTTTCTGTTGGGGGCAGCTTGCTGAGCTCTCTCTCAGTGGTGTGTTCCCCCTTAGCTGATTCAAGACACAGAAGAGCAAACAGATGAAGAATAAAAAATGAACATATGCTGAGGGAATATTGCTGCATTTGGTGTTGGCCTGAGGAAGAAGAGAGCTAGCAGTACAGGCTCTGATGTTCAGTACAAAGGCATAGGAGAAGGCTTCCCTGTAACAGCGGCACAACTGAAGGGTAAAGCTCCCTTGCCAGGGGCAGCTCCAAAGCTGCTGGGAGCAGCATCTGCTCCAAGCCATGTTCCTGGTGGCAAGGGTTGGGACCACCAACAGAGTTTATTGGCAAGGCTACTTTTAGGGAGGAGTTGTTTGTTTTTAAATTCAAGATAAAAGCATTGCAACCACATTCTAATGAAAGGTACGGTATCTGGTAAAAGATAATGTAAAACCTCTTGGGATCACAAGCTTTCTAGGCAATTTGTTACAAAAGCTTTCATGTAAAATATGAATATTTAGCTTTCAGGACAGAAAGTGTCATCCACATGTTCCAGGCTAGGACCACTCTTTTCAGTCGTCTTGTCTCAGCTAAATTACGCTGGGCAAAGGAGGAGCTGCGCACACAGCTGTGACCACGAGCCAAGCCTGCTGCTCACATGACACCATACCATATTGATAAAAGCATCACTGACCCAGCTGCCAGGGCAGATAGAAGTAACTATAGCAGCAACAGCCCCCCCCAACACTAAACAATGTCATCTGCATCCAGCTGGCTTTCTGTATCTCTTGCTCTGGGAGGTTTCTCTGCTTCACTACTGGTTTTCATCTCTGGATCCCTCACTCTTCTCCCTCTGCTACCTGCACACATTGCTCCTATTTTTCTTGACCCCTTCTCCTCATCTCCCTCAAAATGCTGTCTCTTTTCCCATGTCTTTTTGGAAACTCTCCAATAGAAAAAATCAATCCTTTTCCCTCTATGTCAGGACACAAAACAACCACCCAGCAAGCCCACAATTACTGATGGTACCTTTACTGGCCACCACACTGCTCATATGGTCTATGTGTTTCCCCAAGCCCTTTATCAGTCTCAAACCTTTTTGCACATTCACTCACTGGCTCAGAAAGCTGCTGATTTCAGTCAGGACTCCCAGTGCTCAGTGTATTCAAAGTGCTTTGAAAAGTGCTCTCAGGTCTGAGCTTGTATTCAGCAGGTATTAAAGGTCTGGGATGAGGAGATCTATTATACTGTTGGCAGCACTGGCACATACTGTAACTGCACTGCACCATCCTACTGCACAATTCCTGCCTGCAACCACCTCAAGCCAATAGATTAAATGAAAGCAATGTGATACTTATATTGAATTTTTACAATTGGGAAATACTTTATTCCTGTGCATCAGTTCATTGACTTTTATATGACTTTTAATCTCCAGTATCTTCACATGGACTGACTAGCACTACAACTAAATGAACAGTATTTCAAGAACTTGAGAGAACATGGAAACCTGACTTAACAGTTTCATGAATTCATAATGATATTAAGATAGCTTACATTTACAGCATATGAAGTCTAAAGCAACACTGTCGGGAGTAGCGTAACAATTTGGTTTTGAAGGCTAATTTCCCACACCATCATTTGTTAATGTAATGGTTACTGCAACTCTGTGTACTTGATTTGTGGATTAAAATTTAGTGAGGAAGTAATATGGAATACTGAGGAGAGTGAAAAACATTCTAAATAAAATTTTGCTTTCTCCATTCTCTTCCTCACTACAGATTTTCCCATATTACAGTTGCTTAATTTCCTAGGAGTGGGGAAACTGTTTAGCCACTTTCAGCTTTCCAAGGCTTTATGTCAATTTACATCTACAACACAAAAAAGTCCAACAACATCAATTGTCACTGAGAATCAGTGCTAAAAAAAAGTTATTTTACAGTAGGGTTGGCACATAGAAACCAACAGCAAATGATGAAAATACTTTGGCATTTAAACACAGAAGGTTACACTAATTCTCAAGAGTCAACATCTGGCTTCAAACAAGATCAGCCCAAGATCAGCAAGAGCCCAAATTACCCAGTTCTCTACCAGCAACATACAGATCCAACTCGAACAGAAACAGCACCAACAGGTAAGACATTCTAAACGTTATTTCCATGAATTAGTTCCAAAACACTTCATATGTTTAAGAAGTGTAGTGGGTCTGACTGAGCTGATTTTCCCCATACAGCCTTCATGCTGCAGTACTGGGAGCCAGAGGCTGTTGATAACACATCCGTGTTATGACTAGCAGTGCTCACACAGCACAAAAAGTGTGAGGGGGGGCAAGATCTGGGAGGGGATACAACCCGGACAGCTGACCCGAGCTGACCAATAGGATATTCCATACCATATGATGTCAGCTTAACTATAAAGGGAGGGGGCAGAAGGAGGACGGGGAGGCATTCGTCAGGAACACACTTGTCCTCCGAGCAACCGCTCCGCGTTCTGGAGCCCTGCTTCCCAGGACAGGCCCAACTCCGCCTGAGGATGGGAAGTAGAGAGTAACAGCTTTGCTTGCTTTTGCTTCACACATGCGTGGCCTTGCTTTCTTTGCTGTTTATTAAAAATGCTTTTTATCATAACCCACAGGTTTTTCTTTTCCATCTTATTCTCTCCCTGCTTGCCTTGCTGACGGAGGTTTGGGGGGGGGAGTGATAGAGGGACTAGGGGTGGGCACCTGGCACCCAGCCAAGGTAAACCCACCACAGAAGTCAATTAAATTTGATATGTTTGCTTGACATTCAGTGATATTTGCTAAAAAGAAAGACTCAAGATTTTTAATTCTTGATGTAATATTTTCACAATCCCATCCATACTAAGAAAACAAGTTACTTACAAACTATGTACTCAGAACCACTCATTACCAACTCTGTTGGAGGAACGCAAGCGAGCTAAGATTTTACAAAGATATACCTACAACCAGAAATTTAATAAATGTTTATTGATTATAATCACAATCATGGCTCCACAAATGCACAGCCTCTCATGATATTTCCCCATTGCAAATGCATCCGCTTTTTAAGCAACTATTTTATTAGTTTAAGTTATGAGGACAGACTGACCTGACAATAATTAGCATGACTTCAAGCTGAGGATACATTCCCTTCAATATGGCCAGAAATTTAAATCCCAGCAGTCTACCTCACAATAATCTCTCTTATGCTTATGTTGAAAATCTTCTCACTGCCTTGAGAACTGGTTTGTTCTATACAGGTATGTACAGCACGGTCATCTTCATTTCATACAGATCTCTTGCCCAGATAGCTTCTTCCTTCCTTTGTCACCTCAGATAAACAAATGGGTCCATCACACATCACCTTTATAGGATGCCTTTTTTTTTTAAAGAAGGACTCAAGCTAACATGCAATTTTAATCTATTTTAGCTATCTTTAGCTATCTTATCAAGGTACTTTTTCTGTGATAGTGGTAATCTTCACTTATCAGAGTGCAATACAAATCCCCCCCAGTCCCCTAAAATAAGATATTATGTAATTTTTCATGTTTTATGAAAAAAAAACCCACATTTATTTTATTTTTGTAACTGGCAGGATTTGAGGAAAGTAGGGTATGGGCATAATGACAAGAGATGAAAATGTGGTGGGGCTCACATCCCCTGGGCTCCTGACAACAGCAGGGAGGGACAGACTCCTCCAGACAACAAGGCAAAACATTTAAATGAAATTGCTGCTCCATGTCACTCTCTCAAGCAAAAGTTGCCAATTCTCATGCCAAAAGCCTTCGCGGGCGCCAAGTCACATCAGCTGCCAAGCCAAAGGGAGGGGAGGCTGCAGGCGTGGCTCCTGTGCCAGAGGTGCCAGCAAATTCCCTCAAGCTGAATGGCTGGGCTGGCACACCCAGGTACTGGGATGACCCTCCAGTTCTGTGAATGGGGGCCAGCACCCTCATTGCTGGTCCCAGTGGCATTGTCCTAGCTTAGGGCTGCTGAGAACTCCAGGGCCACTGGCTGGCTCTGCTCTAGAGCAGTCCATGTTCCTCTTGAGTTTGGGGAAGGAGTCAACAGATCAGCCTCTCTAGGCTGAAGTTGTCCTTTGCAAGCAAGCCCCAGCCCTCCTGACACCAAGGAGTCCATGCAAACCATGTGCATTGTTCACTTAGTTTACCACAACTGTGCAACGCATTCCCACCTCCCACAATGACACATGGCTCGACTACCTCCAGCTCACAGGTATAAGCATCATGTTAGTTATGACTTACTTCCACACAGTTACAAGCTTATTTCAACAGACAAAAAAAGTTGAGAGAAAAAACAAGAGAAGAAAAGGAGAAGGAAGGGAGAAGGGAGGAAGGAAGGAAAAAAAAAGAAAAAAGATGAAAAAAAAAGATCAAGATAAAGATAAAAAGAGAGAAAAGGAGGCCAGCCATATGTCCTATTAGATCCAGAGGATCACACTTTCAGCAACTTAATCTGACATTGTGAAATACTACGATCTGCCTTATCTCATAGGACATGGCTTTTGAGCACCATTCCAAAGGATTATATTTGTAAATAAGTCATAACTGAAGTAAATTGAAGGACACAGGTCAAAAAAAGTGACGTCCTGGCAAGAAGCCAACAAAAAGTAAGAACTACATGTACTACGTTTCTTTCTGACTTCCTTAAAAATGGATATGGATATTCAGAAAAAATCCCTCACATTTTACTTACTCTTCTGTGCTTCTTATAAAATACTTGAAAATTTGCAGTGCCAAATGTAGTCATGCCTGTAAAACAGAGCTGAAGCTCCAGTTACTTACCTATTTATACTACCCTCATAAAATACTTCTTTGTTTTCTTTTCCTTTTTTTTCATAGGATTTCACAAACTGCAAATGACAGAAGTGGACTTTTTACCTGTAGGGATTGATGCTGCTCATCACAACACAGCACCCACAGGTACGTCATTTTGCGTGTATAAATTGTTCATAGGAAGACCAGCCTCAAAACTGTACCAACAGTTGAAGCAGGGATGCTGAGCGCATCTCAATTGCCCTGATCTCTAGTTTTTAAGCCTCCTGCCAGCTTTAAGCCCTGTATGATGCAAAGCTGTTTGACTCTAAGGAGACAGAGTTAGCTGCTGTTTTTTCTTTCCTGCCTGAAGAGCCCAGGTGAATCACCTTACACTGGACCATACTGAAGTGCAAGCATTCCACATCACCCTACATAGGCCTCCCTGTTACTTATCACTCCCTCAGCCTACATGTAGTCTACAAGCTTCAGCAGCACTGACTTTTAATTTTAAATTTCTGATTCGAAAAAGCCAAAGCAAACCTCTAAATGCTGTTACAGGACCACACTGGAATAACATGCAGATTCTCCTCTGCTCTTTTTCACTTTCATACCTCACGCCAAAAAGAAATGCCCCACGGAACTGCACATGACATGTCTCTATAGCAATTTCCAATCTCACACATTTTTTTAAGTCGTTAGCCAGACTTCTAGTTGAAGTTGCCAGGAAGATAGCAGTATCAAAACTGTCGGTCTCCTGGAGGTGCTGGGAGGCAGGACCGGGTGGGGAGAGGCAGCCCCACTGCCGTGCCCCAGCTTAATGCCAGCCAGGACCTCGCTACAGACACAAAAATCCTCTCATGGGGATTTTTTTTAAATATCTGCACTCCTGAGACTCAGCTTGCAGTTCTATATCATTTAGTATTAGCGGTCCTACATACTACACCAGTATTTAGGACAATTAGCACCATATCCAAGTGTAAAATAGGCTTTGATCTTTTTAAAATTGGTAGATCCACACCCTTCTCATACATTTTTTTCAATTTAGAGCCTGGAAGAGGAAAACCAGCTTTGCTAGACCTCAAAATTCCCTTTCCCCAGAGCAGTTTCCAAGCTGTGGTGAAAAGGATAGTTGAACTAAACTGGTTCAGCCAGAATGGAGATGATATTCTTTGAATCTCCATCAGAACCTGCAATTACCCTGACACTGGTTTACTTCTTGGTAAAGTCAGGCACTGAGCATCCAGGTGCTGAATTCACCTCTTGCAATTCAGTTCAGTTCCCCTCCCAGAACCAGGTATTACAGTGTCACAAGCCATCCTCTCCTCTCCAGTCATAGCATTTTGTATCAAACTTCTCCCAGACTGGAATAAGCCTGGGGCAGAATCATCTTTGCACATCAGTGGAGCCAACTCTGCATAAACCCTTCTTTATTTGGGAACAGATATGGTGCAGCCATGAAACCTTCATGTCACTTAGCAAAGCAGCACCACATTTACTGGTTTTGTATTTCTCTCAACACACCTTCAAGTGTTCTTTTGGATTACGACATGGTGACATTTCAACAGAGACTCTGCAGAACCAGGTGGATTTGCACTGCAGTGGAGCTCTGCTTTCTCGGACCACAGATTCTGCTGCTGAATTTGTAAGCACAGGTTCAGTGATGAACAAGTTCAAAATCATTACGATAAGTGTAACTCCTTCAAAAATAAAAATATTCTTAGATTTTCTTACACAACTGTTTCTGCAAATGGCAAAAATGATGACACAAATAACATACAGATGTTCAGAGTTGGGAACTTAGGGATTCATCCTGGCTATACCAATTCCATCAAGTATCAAATATACAGTAAAAAAATACCTCTAAAGTAAAAGAGAAAGTTTCTCATTCTTCTTCTAGCTAATGGGGGTATTTAAAATCAAGCTCCATTAAAACCCACAGAAACTACCACAACAGCCTGCTATCTGCCCAACAGACAACAATTTTCATCTGTAAAAACGCAGCCCTGAAGTAACAACCCAAAGTTTTAAAGTGATAGAGAAACCTGCTCATCTGCTTATTAAAAGATAATTCAAAAATAAATTTCTCATTCTGTTGAACCTAATTACTAGCAAACAGATAGCTATTAAATGCCACTAAATAAATCCTTGCAAGCCTCAAACTCTTAACTTCTTAATTGTATGCATAATAAATACCAAGAACTCAAGGTAATACAATACTCAAGAGGACTGAATCATTTTTTGGCCATACAAAGAGGAGATAATTTAAAAACTTTACATCATCTTAACAGACTGACAGCTGAGGTAACCACCTCAAATGATATATATATCTTGAGAATCATATGAAGCATGGCACTATCCCAGAACTCCTCATCAATCACTGAAAGCTATTGTCAGCATGCAGCTTTTAATACTAGAGCCTGTTTTCACTATGGAACGAAAACCTTTACCCAAGTATGACCTAAGAAGCCTAAATCACTGCCAATAATATGAAGAGTGGAAAAGTTGATTAAAATTACAGATCTGCTATCATGGATGGCACGTGCATCTTGCAGCACAAGTGACAAGAGGATAACTCTTAAGTAGTACTCTTAAGAATGGCCAATTCAGAGTGTGTAGCTGAAGTAATCAAAGCCCTAGAAAAGCATAACAAGGTATGTATTGATAGAATCATAGAATGGACTCCAGAGCTGGACCCAGCACTTCAGGGTGATCTCCCTGCACCAGAGCAGAGGGGCAGGATCCCCTCCCTTGTCCTGCTGCTCACATTGCTGGGGATGCAGCTCAGGGTGCCATTGGTTTCTAGGCTGTGAGCATATGTTGCTGGCTGATCTCCAGCTTTTCACCCACTGGCACCTCCAAATACTTCTCCACAGGGCTGCTCTCAATCCCATCATCCCCATTCTGTACTGATAATGGGGATTGTCCAGACCCAGGTGCAGGAACTTGCAGATGGCTTTGCTGAACCTCCTGAGGTTCATACAGGTCCATCCCTCAAGCTTGTCCAGGTCTCTCTGGATGGATCCCATCCCTGAGGTTTGTCAACCGCACCACTCAGCTTGGTGATATCTGCAAACTTGCTGCAATACACTTTATAATAAACATCAGATTCCATTTTGCTCATAGGAGGATGAGGGTGACTTAGAAAAGGAGAAGAAAGCTTACCTATGACTCAATGCTACTAATGAGCTGGAAAATGAGCCTCCTGAGCAGTCACCCAGACCAACATGTAGAGGAAATATTGAGAGAGGGAAAGACTCATCTATGCAAGCGGACTTCGCTTCCTCCTCACACACAACCCCGTCACCCACAGAACTCCTGGCAGAAACTTTTAGTTTTGCTTCAGAAGCAAAAATATATTGTGGCCTTAAGCTAACTGTGGAGGCAAGTCTTCAATGCATATTCACAGCCAGGTGATTCTAATAGGAGTTACACCCTTAGGAAACCTGCACCCTCCACTCCTTCAGCCCAAAGAGCAGAAAGCTTTGTTCCCATCATAGATAGAGATATGGACTCCGAGGCACAAAATCTGGGATTCTCAACTGCAGATTCAAGACCCAGGACAACCTGAAAACATAAAATGCAAATTTTTAACCTAAAACTTTCTTAAAACTTGAGTTAAACTTAAAAGTGTAGCCAGAAGTGACAAGAATTTTTAGGCTGGAAGGAGGAAGAAGTCCTTCATGAGGCATTACAGCACAATAACAAGAAGGGAAGATGCTGATGATAAAGAAGCTGAGTCAGACTGGGAATATACAGCTTGAGAGCATCTGCCAAGCAGAATGGATGAGACCTCTGCTGTGATGTGTCATCAGAGATATGCAGGAAATGAGGATTACTCAAAACAGGAACAATTATCAAAGCAACATAATGTTTTTTAATGGGAAATTAATGTTTTATTCAAGTGGGTTTTGCTAGATGTAATTTCTTGTATCCAAGTAAGCCTAGAACTCCAGCTCCAACTTTAAGGCTTGGATCTGGTTTTCTGCTCAGTTATGAACTCCCACAATTGCACAAGCCCCTTGAACAACAGACTGTGCCTTTCCACAAGCAGGGAAGATGAATGGTATTCATACATAATATGATACAGATTAATGTTTTGGGGTTTTTAAATAGATAAAAGCTCTTAGGGAACAAACATTTATCCCAGTATATGACATAAAAGATAAACAAGCACTATAAAACCTTCCATAGACTTTAGGAAAGACTGAACCACAAAGAACATTCAGCTTCAGCTTTATCCAGAAATGTAAAGAGTTTAAGAGGGCTTGGTTGTCCACAGCCTGCAACTAATTAAGCACTAATTCTCTACCACTTACAGAGCAAGAAATTGGAGAGGAAATATGACACAATGTTAAGTATGCACTTCTCAGGCCACACTCAACTGATGTACTCTGTGCTTCTCCATCATCTTCACTGGACCAGGACTGATTTGCCCTTCCCATCTAAAAACAGACGGATGAAACTAGAAATCTCCACAAGCAGAATGACAGATTTTTATCCTAAAGTGAGGGATTTTTAGCATCAGCTGAAATTGTCCCAATATATCCAATGTCACCCACAAAGCAGAAGGATATCATCAAAAACTTTCAATTCTCTTAAGCAGGGCTCATTTGTGATACGCAAATACTTGAAAAGACCTTCATACACCTCACCAAAGCATTTTCCACTTTATTTGCAGATTCTTTTTAACTGAAAGATGAAAGGCTGAGTTACCTTATCTGTAACTAGACACACATTTGCCACACATTCCTGGGACAAATAAATAGAATTTACCTTAATGGGATGCTTTTATCTAGCTGAACTACTTTAAATTTGCTGATGCTTTGTTGCACAATAACATTTAGAAAACCCAGTCCCAAGAAAGCAGCATTCCACGGCAATTTTCCGAGCTCTACAGACCTCCTGGGGAAAAAAACAGGAAAAAAAAATGTTTTAAGCATGAAAGCTTTTTCCCTCCCAGAGTCTCCAGGCCCATGCAAACCCTTGCTGGAGCTGCTTGGTGATGTCAAACACATTCACATCCTCTGCTGCGCAGCTGAATCACTGGCTATGACAAATACAGACTTCAGCATGACTCCTCAAACCCACTCAGGTTTCATAACTCAGGTCAAAGTTTTGCTTTGGCGGATAGACTAAAAGACTGGTCCAGAACTCTATTTTCAGTTTAGACAAGTATCTATGGAAACCACAATACTATTTTAAAGCACTCTTTTTAAANCCCCTAACATTTTGTGATTCTGCGAAAAGAAAAATCTCAGCAAGGTGGCAGCAAACAGCCAGCCAAAACAAACAAGTCGAGCTCAGAAAACCTTCACAGTTCATCTTGGAGAATAGAATCAGCCACCACTTCAACAGTGTGTTCCTCTGGCCTCCCAGGAAATGCACTATTTCCTTAATCTTGCAGCATATATACATACATATACATATATATAAATAAACACACATATATGTGTTTCTTGTCATTAAAGAATAAAAAAATATGAAAGTGTTGTGAAGATTTCTTTGCTAGTATCAGGGCCCATCTGTGTTGCAACTGCACCAAAGTAAGCCAAGATTTGCTCCCAGAACAGTAGTATTCTGACCAATTACAAAGGCTGTAGACAAGGACAATTCTCATACTAACATATTTGGGAGACAGTGTAATTAGTCTGAGTTTATAGGTAGCAGTCTCTCTAATAGAGCTATGTTAATTTACAAAACTGACCATAATCCTCATACTTATGGTCAGGTGCATTATTAACTCCATGGAGGAGCCTGGAATTTTGTGTTGCACTTGAAACACAGCAGCATGAATCTCACTTCTATTTTACGGGCATGGATGGGGGAAACGCATTCATCAATCAACACTAGCTCTTTTTTCTAAAGGAATGTGGTTTATGATACTGGATCAGCAGGCATCAAGCCCCTTCCTGCCTGAAATGGGAAGAGGGGCTCATTCATGACCCTCAGCACCGTGTTGTGCTGTGGGCTCAGTTAGTGCTATCAATTGCATCTCCATAAACATCCATTATCCAGACATTCAATTTATGGGATATACAAACAAAAAGAAAAATGGCTATAACAATGTATTTGTATAATGATCGTATGTTTTATGAGGTATTCATTAACTATAAATTAATGGTAAGATCTGGGAGAGGAACTTGAATCTGACTGAAAAATAACACAAAATTTTTTTGTGGCTGCAAAGAAAGCCTTGTGAAGTGAGATCAGCTGTTGTATGCTCATGAGATATAAGGAGTACTTTCTGAAAGACAGCAATTCATTTTTAGAATTTCTAATGCTTAACAGTTGGTCTTTACCATTTTTAAGTAATACAGGTGGAAGCAATACAGCTAAAATGACTGTGTACCTTACTGAAATTAATGGGGTTAATATGGCTTTGAGAGGACAGGATTTGACGTTCAAGGTCTTTTCTTAAGAAATGTTCCTGACTCCATGTAAAAGCTGAATAACTTTAAGCAATGAAATATCAGGCTCAAATTTCAAGACCATGTTATGCTGTTAACCATACTAAAATGGGACTTCAATATTACCTAATAAAGGTCAGATCCCATGGTTTAAAGGAGTGCAGATGATCGACAGGCCTGATGAAGCGTTCCATCTCTGAAATCACTGAGTCTCAGAGCTGGCCTCTCTGCCACATGCCAGAATTTTTCAGTGTACCCAATTATTCATACTGAAAAGCCAATGTAACTGGTTGTCTCCAAAAGCTCCTATTCATTTCATGTGGTTAGTTAAATTCACCAAGAATAAGAAAACCAGCAGTATAACTCTTTTTTAATCTCAGCTGGCTAGTTTCCCCTAACACCAAGGCAGCAAGAGTCTCCATTTGTCCCACAATGGTCATGCCACAGTACAAACCTGCTCTTCTTGTCCCCAGGGCCAAGTACAGAGGAGAAAGAGTGCAGACATCACCAGGGAAATTGCTTCCCATGGCCATAGGCCAAGCAAGGCAAAAGTCTGTATTTCAAAAACATATGTAAAGCACATTCATTAGTTTAATGCAACAACTGAAACTTCTGAGACCAGTGCACAAGATTTTGGAAAGTGTCCATATTTATCTTCCACCTCACTTAAAGATACAAGCAAAACCACAATTTCTAAGGTAAAACCTAGTCATCACTGATGTTTACTACACTCTTCTTTTGATTTCAATGCCAAGGCTTAAGACAATGCTTGTCAACTTTGATCCAGAACCAGTAAAAGTAAAAATTGTATCATTATTACATGAGATATTACTTCAGTGTATGTTATCTTCAATGAAAGCAGTTCCTCAGAGTAAATCTCTTACAAAATCATTTGGCTGGAATACTGTAGTTTTGAATCTGCAAATGAAAACTACTCGTAGTTTCATGCAGAGCAACTCCAACACATGGAAAATTAATGCACACTGCAGAGGAAGAATTCTTGGATAAGAGGGAGAACTATACTAATCTGCAGCTGCTTATAGGCCATAACCAAGATGCTTTATGGAGGCAGCTGAAGAATTACAATTGGGTCTACTTGAGCCTTAGAGAAAAATGGCCAAACAAAAGCTTGATAGCCAAGTACAGATAGCATTTGGCTGGGTGGATGTAAGGCTTTCCATGCCACCAAGCACATAATGGACTGACTTAGTACTCTTACCTAAAAGTCCTCCTCCCAGTGATTTCTCAGAATCATTATTTAAAAAAATAAGATTCCTTAAACACCTCTAAACTAGCTGAAAGTTTCCCACTCTGCTTGTTTAGTGCAAAAGAGCTCTTCAACCTTATGGAAAGAGTCATGAGAAATTACCATTATAAACAGTCAGCTCCACCTTCATTAAAAAGATATGCTTTCACTAATGAACTTTTTATTTTAATGACAAACTTGTCTACAAGTTTGAACAGAAGTCTTCTGCAAAACTCATCCTCCCAAAACATGATGCCTGTCTCAGGGACATCAGACTATCTGCTTTCTCCACTCAGCTATCTGGAGAAGATGACACGCTTTTCACTTCAGCTAGCTGGAGAAGACGACACGCTTTTCATTTCAGTGTTTGCTTTTCTGGAAATTCTGTTCCTCACTGAAGCAAGGTTTGTGTTTCTGGAATTTCTTTTGCATGTGCCATGTGTTATCGGCACACAGTAGGTCTGGTATTAAGAATAATAAATTCTATGTTACAAACCACTGACAGCAAAATAGAATTGTTTCCTAAGTCCCTGTGGGATGTCTCAATCAGAATACAAATACAAGAAGCACTTTTGATGTTTCACTTCATACAAGATGTATAACTCTATAATATTAATCAATTTAACTTGTGCTCAGAAAATTATTCCAGTCAGTAGCACACACAATGTCTTTCAAAACTCAGACAGAAACTAACATATAAATAGTGAGAGGTGAGAAGAAAAGGAAACTGAAGTATAGCCAGATGTTCTTGTTGCAAGAGCTCATTCATCTTCTTCTCATTTCTGTTCCCTGCATATGAGCCAGCTCCAATCAAACTCTAGCTCCCTTGCTCCAAACACAGCTGATGTTGTTGCTCACAATGAATAGGAGGAGGAGGGGAGTGCTGTTCCAGCTCAATGCCAGACTGTAGCCCTCACACAGTGCTGTTGAGCTTATTACTCGAAAAAAACACACCAAAAGCTTCTCAGTGATATACCAAGACCAGAATGTATTGAGTAAAATTGGCTAAAAACTTCTTGGACTATGTACAATATCCATGGCAAATGCCATTTTTTTTCCTGTCTGGTACCCTCTGTCCCTTTTTCATAGTGCTCACTGACGATCCAGAACAGAACAGTTGACTTGCCTTTTCAGTACATATGGTTTCAGTAACCTGTTGACTTCCCTAACACCACTAGAAGCACGTCCTCCTCTGTTTCTTGCCTGCAGCTCTCCCAGAAGAGTTTCCATACTGGTCTCCAGCATCTGGTGGCTGACACCAGGCTGCCAAGTCCCTGTGGTGGGCCACAAACACCCCATGCTGAGCCACCAAGTCCTTGTGCTGGGCTGAAGAACCCCCATACTGGGCTGCAGCCACCCACCACCACTGCAGCAGTCAGAGTCTGCCACTGCAGACCTGCAGCTATCAGCAAGCCCCAAAGTGCTGGCTTTAACTGCAAAGCCACAAAAGCTGGCACCTGGAAAGGGGAGGGGGAGACACACAGCAAGCAAGGGGGGAAAAGCCACAATGAAGTCCAGTGACAGTCAAAAAAAGCAGGGAAGGTAAAGGTGCAGCACAGATTGCTAATATAGGAGAGAAAATGCAAGGCCAGGTAGGACAGGGCCTTGAGCAACCTGGTCTAGTGGGAGGTGTCCCTACCACGGCAGGGGGATTGGAACTAGATGATCTCTGAGGTCCCTTCCAACTCAAACCATTCTATGATTCTATGACACGATTCTAAATTCTTCTTCAAATAAAATTTCTACATAGTGACCTCATACAAAATAAAACTTATCCTAAGCACTTACCTTACTTATCCTTGAGACATACTCATGCGTCCAATTTAAATAACCTTCATGGAAAGGTGTAAAACACCCCAACACTGTGTAGACACCTATTAATTGTGCAGTACCAGTCACTGGAGATGCAACCAATAACTTGCCCTTTGAATGGTAACATTAAGGCTGTGAGGATTCATTTGATTTTCATTATTTTTATTTATATACACAGAGCAACAGTTCGCAAAAGCATCAACTTTCATAATACCTTTTAAAAGTTACCGATGCAAATCCTCTCCTTTCATGCAACTGTTTATACTGTTAAAAGGCTTTAAACCCAAAGTTGTTGGAGCCATAAACATTTATTTCAGTACTTGGTAATTCAAAACTACAGTCAAACAACTCTGAGCCCTCCTGAGTGCAATCAGCATCCCCACGGATCACAACAGTGACACAAAAGCAACCAGCACTCATAGCAACAAGGGAGAGGGAATTATTGTTCTCTGTTTTTTTCAATTACTGCTTTTTTTGGTGTATGAAGGGGGTTGAATATGTTGCAGCCAGAACTGCAGCCAGCATGAGCAGGCTGTAGAGGGGCAGGTGAGGCAGGCGTAGACTCATCACATTGCCCACGCCCCCCATTACCCCCTGTAACACCCCACAGCATCTGTCTTAGTGACTGCTACCACCTAACGAAGTACTCCATCACCATATGGGTGTCTCAGTGACAGAACAACTCCCAGTAATTCCAGCAGGCATGGAACAATTGCAGACCCAGAGGCTCTGTCATGTTGCAGCTCACAAATTCATTTGCTGCAGTGTGCTTGGTGAGTCAGAACTGCTCCATATGTGGCGACAAGGGAAGGGGCTCCAGTGGGGCATTGCAGCCCCCAGCCCCCTAGGAAGGGCATGAAAGTGGAGAACGGGCAGTAGAGCTTTGCTGGTCCTAAAGATAGCACAATTACAATTTTCCTCTATCCCTCTCCAGTGCTTTGGGATGGCAGTTTAGGACTTTTTGGTGGCTTTGGAAGAGAATGGGTCATATCAGGTACAGCACAGACAGACTTGGAATAGTCAGTACCTGCTCACATGTAAGGGGATCTTTATAGAATTCCAATTACTGCTGGCTTGTTCCCTAAGAATCCCTAAGAGGTAAGAGATATTGCTTGCTGTGAGGCCCAAGGTAATGAAATTACAAATCCTTTCATGAGTAAGCATATGCTAGAAAGCTACATTTGTTTGGCCTACATATTTGAAATGGTTCAAAAGGTTATTGTCTCACAAATTTGGATCAGAAATTACTACTTCCATTTGCCTTTCTCTAACAAGGAGATGTATTCAGGGTCATTTTTAATTCCTCAGTGATCAATTAGAATACTATGAACACTACTGCAAGGAAGTCTCATTTAAATTCCCTTTTCTGAAGAAGTATCAAACATGCATACAAAAAAATACTCTCAAATATGAACTATAAATAACCAGCAAATGCAGTCCCCTTCAGAAACCTGGTGAGCCCAACAGCCTTGTCTTTTCAAGTGGTTAATTAATTTGTACAAGAAAACTCCCATCTTATTTCCATAATTTGTTTCCAGCACATTTTAATTTCAGAACTGAGACAAAATATTCCTATTGCAAAACATGGAAGGAGATAACTTCTCACAACTGATGATGCTCACCTCTATATAGTAGGTACACGGGATGGGTTTCCAAAAATATTTTGATGCCATCGTAGGTTAGATGACAAACTCGAGTTGAATTTATTATTTCCACACAGATTTAAACTGCCTTGGTAACTAAATCCCATTAAGTTAAGGATACCTGAAAGCCCAACTCTGTGTTTAATGCCATTGTGGAAAGCCTGTTCCACGCAGACACTGTCTTTTGGGCTTGTGCCAGCACCAGCAGTTCTGGCTCCCCAGGGCAGGATGGACACCCATACTGTCAATATATATTCCCCAGCCAGGTGTGAATGCTTTATCCTGTTTCACTTTTTCTTCATTCTCTGCACCTTCCCTTGGTGCCAACACTTCACACAATGAATTTCCTTATAAAAAACTGCTCCAGCCAACTGCATGAGTCATAGTCCTTGTGCTACAGCAAAAAACTCACTGTATAAAATGCACCAGGATTGGATGGGAAATCTGACTACATTACTTCATCACACCAGATGCTGGGAAAACCAGGTGCTCTTCAGAGTGTATTTAATGAAGGCAAAACTAGCAAGAACTGAAGGAGCATACATGTTTGTCCCATATTGTACTGCACATTGTACCTGCTTGCCATGGTCCACAGCAATTCCCAGCCTTATCTATAAGATCACACTGAAGTGAAGAGCTGTTGTCTTCATTTTATGGGTAACTCAGGAATCACAGAATGTCAGGGA
>VYZX01029366.1:12708-23521 GCA_013401335.1 Brachypteracias leptosomus | reverse complement strand
AAAATTCAAAATATATTAAAAAATCTGTTATACCTGTATTTAATTTTATCTCTACAAAACTCAATGTTAAAAGATTGTGGCCTAATTGTGACATGATGTGCTATTTTTCATTTTAGGCAAAATTTTACTGTGGGGAAGGGGAAAACAGCAAGATGTTTCTCATTAAAAAAGTGCATGTTCGCTGCTGCAGCTGCAGCTTTGGCTTCATTTCATAGTTTCAGCTCTCAAAGGGCATAGTAAGGAACAGTAATAGCCACTGTGGCCCCAAACTTATCACCTCCTAAATACAAATGGAAAATTTAGACAGGAAGAAAATTAGACTTTGTTTCACTTTTGTAAAAACTTTCACTAAAGAAAAAAAACACATTAAGTTATATTGTTAAACCCTTCCTAGTGAACCAAATTCTAGAAAGGAGAAGAATAACTTTTCAGTAATTTTCAAAATGTCCTATTTCCTTTTTCTCCCTTTGTAACAGGCTTTTCCAATCCTCCTTTTCATAAGGAAAGCTTGCATGATAAAGAATTATGCAAGCAGAAGTTCAGCTCCCACTGAGGAAAAAAGTTGCTATGTACTTCTTTCGAATATGTATACATGTATTCCAAAAGAGTCCATCTAGATAGCAGTAGTATCCACAGTACAAATCATGGAATAATATAAGAACATTCATTTATCATGAACTTTCAACTCCTCACCTTTGCTCTGCTTATGAATTCATTCCTCCTGGGATGAGTGGAACAGTATCAGACAGTCAGAAATCTGCCAAAAGGGGGAGTTCTATGAGACTGAAAAAAAAAAAAAAGTCTGTAGGGAAGTTCTGAAAAGAAAGGGGCGGGTAAGTTTCTNTGTAGGGAAGTTCTGAAAAGTAAGGGGCGGGTAAGTTTCTGCCTCTCTTTAATTTCTTAGCCTTTTTACTAATTAAAATACATGAAATAAAATAAATTTTAAAAGCCTGGCAAAATAAAATACCACAAATACTGGGGTGGAAAATAAAAAAGGAGGAACCACAGATAAACAGCCTTAATCACAGCTCTTAACTGGATACTGGAAAGCACTCACTGTTATATGACTAGTTTATAAATTTGATTGGAATGAAATCATATATAAAATAATAAATGAGCAACTGGAAAATAATAAATTCCAAGGATTCTGGAAATAAGAATTTTAATTGTTTAAATAACAAAGGGGCATTAAATTTTATTTAGAGTAAAATCACTTTTTGTCCTGTTTTACTATATTTTGTAACCCAAGTGATTAATATTCTAGAGAAGGAACATCTTGGTTAGTTTCATTATGCTACAGTGTGAAAGCTAGCCACATGCATCTGATTATTATCCTTCCTGTACACTCTCAGCCAAAAAAAGAGCGAAGATCTGAATTATGTTCCTAATATTTAAAAGGTTAAAAAAGAAAGCATACTTTAGAATTTATATTTCCTGACAAATGAAAAAAGATGGCCAAAGAATCCCTAGAAAATCCCCAAAAGGCAGAGACATTTCAACAGGAATTAAACAGAATTATTTTCTATATAATGAAAGCTCTGAAACCATTGCTTACTTACTAAATTTGACCTTGGTGCTTAGTAATAACAAAAGACGTAATATCTCTTTTGTCCATCCATTATAAACACACACCAAATATTGCAGAGGGAGCATCTGGTTTTAAGAGGCACTTACTTTGGAATGACAGTCTCAGCCATGTAATGTACTAAAGTGACACATTTTGATTTCTATTACTGGCCTTCACAATTATCATCAGTATCTCTATAGTGTGTTTTTCCTATTCTGCCAAACAAACCATATTTCTGTTAATTATATGACTAAATTAGTCATTCCAAACTTAATACCTCCTAAAGCCATCAGCAGATGTTCCCTTTATAATCATGGATGTCGTTCTATAAATGATTGAAAAAGAGATGTTAAATGGAGTGCTATGAGTAAATGCTAACTTTGGCATTCTTCTTGTCTAACTTTAGCTGTCTAACAGCATAGCATCTGGCCTGCCTCAGTCAAACAACCTGTCTCCATAGACAGGGACACTTCCAAAAGGAAATTCACCCTGTTTAAAAACACACAGAGGGAGCAGGCCTGTCACGCTCTTCACTGTCTCTAGAGGCAGCCTGATCATTTAGCCCAGGTAAAATTGCTGCCTGTGAAACTGCAGAGTGATGAGACTGCTGCCAACTTTTAGCTGAGCATGGTGACAAATGGCAGGTCAGAGTCAGCTCTTAGTTTCAGCTGATCTTGTTTTATGGTTCATTAAGATCAGAAACCTGTCCAATCTTGCAGGAGAAAAGGTGTCTCTGCATGGGAAGTAGTACTTGTCTACTACCCAAATCTGTCTCCCAGTCGAATGCAACAGTCACATGAAGAGTCAGGGATAAATATTCTTAGGCTGCTGGTGCTTAATTTGAAGTCAAAATCAACAGTAATAAAGTTACCACACTTATGAGATCAATATAAGTATTTAATAGAATACTTTTAAAACACAGAGGACACAGACGGAACAGAGAAGCAATGAGAAGCAAAGGAACTTACTTGGACTGCCAGTTGCATCCTTAAGAATACTATGTCTCTTCCATTTTCCTTGCTGCTCTATCAATCTGTACCACAATTTACTACTGAATGAGTCTGCAGGAGAAAAAAAAAAAATTACTGTTTTCCCTCTAAATAGCTATCAGCATGTTCTTTCTCTATAAATCCTAGTGAGATCCCTGGTGGTGGCATAACTGTTAACAAATACAGAAAGTGATATGGAATAGCTCCATTTCCCCAGCATATTAAAACTGCAGTTGTCAGCATTTAATGTCTCTGATATCCTTAACCCCCTACAAGTTGTAGAATTAGCTAAAGCTTTGCCTCCAGGTATCCCATCAGGATGCTCCAATACAGAGATTTACATTTAGTGTAACTCTCTAGGAGTAAAATATCTTTTTTGACATACTTAATGCGTCATAATAACTGCAAATTTATTGTATCAAGCATTAACCACTTTTTCCTCCATACATGCCTGGAGCAAGGAAGAAACATCACTATTACCATAAGTATGCTACACTAAATGAACAAATATGCAGAAGCCTTACTGCAGACTTCAGTCATTTACATTATTTTTAAATGATATAATTTTAAAATATGTTCTTTTTAGAGTCATAAATGAGAATGGAACAGATGGTTAGAGCTTAATTTAGTGTAATTTGTCTATTAAAATACACTACATTGCCAGTGAGTCTCCATTATAACACTAACGGATTACAAGGGAGTTGTAATTTATGAGGTAGATGGAAAGGTATTGGACCTTTAGGAAAAGTTTACAATCTTAGAGGGTTCACTAGGAAAAGTGAACTCAGATGAACATTTCAATGTAAGATTTTTGAGGAAAATGGGAAAAGCAAGACAGACTTGAATTAAGATTTATGGTCCTTTCAGGCTCCCCAATGTTCCTAGACAGAAAGGATATTCACATGCACAAATAAAATTAGCTTCTTTATGCAATTTTATTCATTAATTTCTTAGTTTGTACTGACTTTTAACTGTTCATCAATGTGGAAGATTATAGCTTCACATTGCAACATTAAAGGCATTTTTATAAGTAATGTCTTAAAGTACTTTGAATAAGCAAATTATGCATATTAGAATTCATTACTGTATTGTTCTCTACATTAAAAACTTATTTTAAAGCTTTTTCTTTTTAATGCAAAAGCCCAATAAGGCTTTTAATGTTTTCAGTCTGTGTTAGAATTAATTTTGTGTTCATTATCTATCTTTAGGCAAAAGGAGTGAGCAACAGGGAGGCAAAAAGCACACATGGGATAAAACAGTTTGTGTTAATCAAAGCTAAAGGTAATGTGAGGGATTTTAAAGGGACATAGAATATAGGAAGTGTAAGTTTCTTTCAGAGAAAATTCACTGCTAATATAGTCAAACCGACATGACAGGAAAGAAATCTTTTGAGTTTTCATATACCTTTCCCGTGTCTAAGTTATCTTTTATTCCAGGAAGAAGATCCTCGTAATATTGTGATCAGAGTACCAAAAATTTTTGTGTAATACTTAGTGGTTCAAAAAACAACAAGTAAACACATAGTTATAAATGAAATTATGCAGAAAGTAATAAGTCACAAACTTCCTACTAGTTCAGTATTCTCCGTGTTTCTTGTGGAAAGATTCTCAATCAAACAATGCAAGATTCACAGAGACTAAAACAGGTATGGTTCTGTGTGTAGTGGTTAGAGAAATATTTTAATGTGTCATTTAAATTTGATGTGTCATGCAAGTTTATTGTATCAAGCATTAACCAGTTTCTCTGTCATACATACCTGGACAAGGAGGAAAAAGAAGTTTAGGACAGAAGAGTCCTAAACTCTAGTTTGCTCCCAGCACCAATTAAGTATTTTTTCCATGACTGTATAAGCCTGAGAAATCTCCACATATCCAAAGGCAATTAGAACTAGGTTACTGAGGAAAACCTGCTGTGCAATGTCTAATTTTCTAGTCTTACATGAATGTGTTTTATTTGATGTAAACAAAGTATTCTGCTTTCCAAAATGACTGTATAAATTAAAGCTTTGCTCGGTTTAGAAGCTCACACATGTTAGCATGAAATGGAAAAAAATGAAATAAAAATCCATCCTACAAGGCTACAAGTTTGTTTTAAAACAAAACACTAACTAAATTTCACATAATGGTAGTTTCAATTGGTAACAAGAGCCTCATCTCCTGGATTGTATAAAACTAGAAAAGGGAAGGAACAAGATAATATTGTATGATTTCCTCTTCTCAAATTACTCCAAAGCTTGCCAAATATGTATCTTCTCAAGCCTGCTTCAAAAACATGAATAAGTGTCTAATATTCCCCATACTTCTATCTAATTTATAAAGTATATCTTATAAATAATAGTAGATATGTTTTATCTTTTTGTCATGTATCCAACCAATTACTGAAGTGTAAGACACGGGTGATGACATTTGGTACTACAGTAAGAGAAACCATTTGCAAAATTTGATATGTAGTATGGACTTTAATTTTTAACTAGAAATGAGTAAATAAACACAAACAAGCCCCAAACACCAGAACTTGATGAACTAAGAAAAAAGGCAGTTTACAATGGTTATGAATAATATTTCAAGTCACTTCTTGGTATGCATAAACTATTTTAGTAAGATAACGATAGGACCTAATTTTTGCAAGTGTATAAAAAGCGAAAGAGCCAGAAATCTAGTCATATATCCTAGTGAAATCATTTTAGAGTTAGCATCATAGCTCCCAGCTGGTCACCAAATGCACCCCTTCCACCCTGGTTTTTTTTAGACAAGCAAGCTTTGTTTCATTTTATTCTAAGCTGGCCACATAAAAGGAAGTCCTCTCACAGTCCAGTTCTATTTCTCCATAGTGACTACAAAGGGAGCTTGAAACTTAAACTAGATGAAACTTAAACATCTAACTTCTGGGTTTCTGAAGTTCTATGAAAGCAATTCCACCCTAAATATCTTTTAAATGCGATTGTGTTATATGTCTTCCTTGTGTTATACCTAATAACAGCTTTAAATGAGCCATTTTATTATGGGATGAAGTCCAATGCAATTCTGCTCTACCAGGAAACTGTCATACTCATCGAGTCCTGTCACTTGCGCACACAGGGCTCTGACTTTCTGCATGGTGATGTCTATGTGTATATCCATCCTTACCTGCAAAACAGCATCTTCCACCCTCAATTTGAACTTCACTGACCTTGGTTATGAGCTGTTGGATATTGTGTGCAGTCCTCCTTTAGCTGAAATACATATATATATATAAATATTCAGGTGTTACATAAGCTTCTGCAGGTACTTAAAGATTAAATTCAAGTAAGATTCTCGAGCAGTAATTGTGTAATAAACTGAAGAGTTCAAGCTGCATGGATGACAATAAGCTGTAGTTGTAGCTATTTTAATATTCTCCGAGATTTTAACACCTATAAAAAGTCTTCGTACACTATCAACACCAAAATGAGACACAGTGTTCCTTTAATAGTCTCACCAAATGTCATTTCATCCTTCTTAAGAAAATACTTCTAGATGAAAGATCGAGTTGGATGTTTGTCAAGTTATCACTTGCTCAGCTTCAACTGAGAATATGCATCAATCTTTTTGGAGCCTGTGCTTTCCCACACTAGAGATCATTTCCTAGAAGGTGGTTCTATATATAAGGAGAAATAATTAACATGAAGAGTATTAGACTACTTCCAGAAAGAATTAAAATAATTTCAATACTGGTCAATATATGTAATGAAAAATATATTCTGTGAAAAACGATTGATCATTTTATAAAAAGATTAAGTCTAGTCAAAAATTTAACTGTTTAAATGCATTTAGGCTTATTTCACCTGACTTCAATTAACGTCTTCAAGGCATACTGAGATGCTTCAAATAAGAAAGACTGTATTTCATAAGTGCAAAAATACTTTGACACTATCTCAAACTTTGTAGAATTCCTAAAAGAAAATTATAGTCCTCTACCAGCTGACAATAGGTTATGGGATTTATTACATTACCTGCAATAAAAGTCTTGGCAGTGTGCCTCCAGGGACATTGCAAGGATGGTCTGGGTTGTCCCAATACCAAACCCAACTGCTGAAAGTCTCCCCTAAAAACATAACATCCTGCCTTCCAAAGGTATCTATAAATAGATCCAAATACAAACAGATTCTGAAGGATGGAAATGGAAATTCCCTCCTCTTATGTTTGGCCTCCCTGGAACATTCAGTATTTCAGGGCTATTTGAGGAGTGCTCAGCATCCTTTCAATGGGTATTGAAAATGCAGGGCTTCATTTGGTTCCAGAGTTGCAAGCAACTATAAATGAAATGCTCTGCTTTTTTCTCTAAAGAGTAGCAACATTTTGAAGAGTGACAATTATACAGAACTGTGACACAAATGGTTTCTGAAAGCAATAATAGATTTTTAGAAGTCTAGTAGAAATTCACTGTTCTGTATATTACTGGTAAAAATGATGGCTCTCGATGATTAAATGAAATGTGTGTAAATACTCAGAAAGGTTTTATAAACTGGAAACTTTTCACTTAGCCAAAGCAGAGATTTGTTTGTTTGTTTGAATAGCAAATATACAATAAGATTTACTTTTAAAATCTCTTAGAAAATAATCAGGCTAACGTCTCATAGAAATCGTTTGAATGTAAGAACAGTAAAGCACTTATTTACTCAAGTATTGCTTTCCAACTGCTAAGCAATTTCAAAGCTACATTTTTCTTATCAATCTACTCAATAGTTTACATCTTAAAACATTCAGCTTACAAAAGCCTTCCTTTACAGAGACAGACATTAAGATTCTCAGCAGCACGTAACTGCCACGGATGGGTGAATATTTGTTTGGTCTGCAGCTAAAATTAACATCTCCACCTTGGATTTTAGCTATGAAATGATGGATGCCAGGGTGCAGCAGGGCCAACAGCTAGCTCAGGTTGAGCATGGAGAGCAGTGGAGGGTCCCCATGGGCAGGGGTCATCCCACTGACAGGGAGCAGGGCAGGCTGGGGAGCAGCTGGGGACATCCCCAAGCCCAGTGCTTTGGGCATCTCTCTGAGGACAGGGGCAGACTGAGGCCAGGATTGGGCATCAGCCCACAAGCCCAGTCCAGCTCAGTAATATCCAAGGTGATGAGGACAGGGCTTGGAACTGGCATCCTACATCATCACTTTGGCACAGACCAATAGCCCTTGGTTGAGCTGAAATCGGGTTCTGGGCCCAGAGATAGGGTTCCAGGTGATGCTGCTCAGGACCATTAACACTTACTGGTGTCCTCAGGGTCCTGACAGTGTAGATCAATTTAAAAAAATGAATGAAGTAGTAGAAGAATGGAAAAAGCAAAATCCTGTTAGCAAGAGAAAGGCTTTAAGTATTGGAAATCGCCTCAATAGAAACTTTTCTTTGTCCTTGAAAACACTTCTTGTTCTTTTTTCTAATGAGAGTTAAAAAATTAAGTTCTAAACACAAGATTGCAAACTAAAACTTTGAGCTGAGCACCAAAAGATTCATGAGCTGCACAAATCTCTCCAGATGAAGCCTTTTATTCTCTGTGTACTCAAAAATAAGTATAGGACATTAATGAACTTATTTACATAGAACAGATTAATAGCTTCATCTCTGGGATTTATAAGTAATATTTCAGTCACTCGAAATGAGGCTCAGCACCATTGGCTGCATCCAGTGACCTGAAAATATATTTTCCCCATAGCTTTTGCTAAAGCCTTCAAGCATCAACCTACACCTTTTATGACAATTGATGTTTCTCTGTAGTGTACATCACTCTAAAACATTTTACAGTTCTCTGTATCAGCCCTGAAGAACAAACTGAGAAAGCCAACATAAAAAGTACATAAATTCTCAAAATACTTCACGTCTTCAATGACTGCACCCAGCACACAACCCATACAAATTATTATGAGAGACAATATTCACCTTAAAGATTTCTGTTACAAGGAACATGTATTTCACATCAGAAAACTTTGATTTATGTACTCAATGTTGGACATATAAGTTTGAAAGATTAATGTTTTTACTTATATTTGGTGAAATTCATATGAATGACAATGTAACTTCAAAGCCTTAACTCATTCCCTGGGAGAAGAGCTGCAGTCACACTTCACTCACCTCAATATAAAGTTTGTGCAAAGGTAATTAACTCTTAAATGCTTCTAGAGAAAAAAAGAAATTACACTGGTTCCTCTTCTATAAAGATTATAAGAACATCACTGAGATCCTGGTAACCAAACAGTATAAAAATGTGGGATATGTTCAAGTGTTATATTAACGAAATTAAACAATTAAATTAAACACTTCTTAGCAGCTTTTGTGCATGCAATTTGGTACTTTCCTAACTAGGCTAGCTGGCCAAGTCATCACTGCAAGGAAGAACCTAATAAAGGGAATAATTTAGGTTAAGAAACTTGCAAATCCCATCACTGTAAGGTAGGTGGTCTGACCCATGTGCCTTTTTAAAGCTACAGCAGAATATAGACAAAGTCAATGGTGCACCTAGCAGCTTCCTTTTTTTAAAGTCTTTTTTTTCCCCCCCTATGAGCAGTGTCATTTCCTAGATGTCTCTGGTTTTAATAGAATTCCAGCTGCCAGGCTTGTGCTGAAGTGCTCAATATTTGAGAAAGCTGAGATGTCTCTGCATCTGCCTTACATCTACAGTGTGGTGGGACTGATGACCTAAACATTTTCTGATTAATCTTGCCTTTCAGGCAGCCCTGAAAG
Organism: Brachypteracias leptosomus; assembly: GCA_013401335.1. Lineage (NCBI taxonomy): Eukaryota > Metazoa > Chordata > Aves > Coraciiformes > Brachypteraciidae > Brachypteracias > Brachypteracias leptosomus. Next base: position 14,272 of record VYZX01029366.1, on the reverse strand, counting down.
CATACAAAATATAGATAAAAGTTGGCAAGCCTCTGGAGGGTGGAGTATTTATTTGAGGTGTACTTCATACAAAATCGGATAGAACAGATACAGTATCTACCTCCTTGCTACCAAGGTTCTCTAAGCCAAATTTATCGATTGCACGAGAAATAACCCGCCAACTTCTGAGTCACCAAAATACCATGTTAAAGACATTTACTTTATCAGCCTTCGAGTGAGAAATGCTGCCGATTAGTTTCTTTGAGCATAGTTTGCTGTGCGCACAGTGTATGGTGCACAGTATTAAAGAGGATGTGGCTAAGCAGGGAGGGAGACCGCCTGTTTATCCTACCTATACACACTGGATCAGAAAGAGGTCCCAGGAAAGAGAAGCAGATTTCTACTTTCCTCAAAGCAAAAAACACCAAGTCTGAAGAATATTTTGGAATGAAGGCAGGAAGAGATACAGGAAACTCAGAGATTGTAGCCTTGACAGCTAAGGGGAACAGGAGGATCTTCCTGCAACTGTGAGCAGACCCAAATTGCTCAGAGGTTATAGAAAAATTTCCCTAGAAACACATAACTGTCTGAAGTATATGTTATTTAACCCATATTATTATATCTTTTGGACATCCTGTATTCTCCTAGAACAGATACTTAATCAAGTATTTACCATTGCAAAAAGAGTTGAAACTTTTCAGCTCTCATTCTGCTTCAGATTCTTTTTCAGAAACATCAATACAAAAGAGAGGAAAATAGTGCAGCCTTTTAAAATTCATATCAAAACAAAAAGGATCCAAAGCTTCTGTATATCTTGAGCTGCAAGGTACATTATTCTGCACATTACCATGTAAGAGTGACTAAGTGCCTGAAGATACTGGCTTTTGGGTGGGGAAAAATTGTCTTAATACATAGACAAAGAGAGAAGTTTCAGCACTGGGAATAGAAGAAACCACTGCTTGCAAAAATTAATAATGGTATGAGTTGAAGTACTCTGTTTAGAGAAAAAAAAGTCATCTGTACAAATGGAAGAAAGCTTAGGAATTATTACAGGCTACTGGAGTCAGTAGTGTACAGTCCTAAAATAATAGTAAACACTATGTTAGAAAACATACAGAGATATAAAAGATTATCTAACCTATGCCTCACCACAAAGTGCTCTGTTGGTGTACTGCACCCCATTTCAGACATATTAGCTCAAGAAAGGTAGAGGTTGGCAAGACTGCATGGTCAAGCACATCCTGATGCCACACCACTTCTAATTCTGACATAGCTGTTTGGCCTTAGTTTGACTGGACACAGATCTACACTGATATGCTTCTAGGGACTCAGTGCCCAAAGCTGAAGAAAGCATAGCTAAAATACTATGTGTGTGGATTTTCTGACCACAGTTATCTATAATGGACAACATGGAACAGAAATTCAACATGATATTTTCCTTAATAGCCTTCTGCAGTTCTTGACTTGCAAGATTTCTGACTGTGCAGCTCATCAAAACACTTGTGCTGAAGATAAGCACCTACCCTTGACAGCACATTGCCATTTGCTCTTCTCACAGAATCAGTGATTTTTTCCTCTGTACTTT
>VYZX01029365.1:108136-180102 GCA_013401335.1 Brachypteracias leptosomus | reverse complement strand
TAAACCCACCACACTCACCCTCCCAGTAGCCTTCTATGATGACTTAGAGGCTTAGAGGTTGAAGGGACAGCAGTGGATGTTTGTTTTTACTTATGCTGAAAGCACACTTTCAACACTCTCTCCCATAACATCCTCATAGACAAACTGATGAGTAAATAAATAGGCAGTGAGGTGGACTGAAAACTGGCTACATGGCTGGGCTCAGAGGGTTGTGGTCATCAGCACAAAGTTCAGCTGGAGGCCTGTCACTGGTGATGTACCCCAGGGATCAACACTGCGGCCAATACTGTTTTAAATCTTCATTTACCTGTATGGTAAGACAGCACTCAGCAACTTTGTAAAATGTGATACAAAACTGGGAGGACTGGCTGATACACTAGATGGTTGCACTGCCTTGAGATGCTAGATAAACGGGACGAGGGGAACCTCATGAAAGTCAACAAAGATTTAAAATCCTGCCTCTGAGGAGGAACAGCTCCAGGCACCAAGACAAGATGGGGAACGATAGGTTGGAAAACAACTTTGCAGAAAAGGACCTGGGGGTCCCAGTGAACACCAAGTGGAACATGAGGCAGCAATGTACCCTTGCCACAAAAAAAGGCCAGCAGCCTCCTGGATTACATTGGGTCGAGAGAGATGATCCTTCCCCTCTGCTCTGCCCTGATGAGATGTATCTACGGTGCTGGGTTCAGTCCTGGGCTCCCCAGTGAGAGATATGGACATACATATCACATTGGGAAAAGAGCTGTGAAGCTGATTAAGGGACTGGGGCATCTCTCATATGAGGAGAGGCTGAGAGAGCCAGGACTGTTTAGTCTCAAGAAAAGAAGGCTCAGGATGATTTTATCACTGTTTATGAACACTTGTTCAGGGTTAGTAAAGAAGACAGAGCTAGGCTCTTCTCCACAGTGCCCAGTGAAAAGTCAAGGGGCAGTGGGCACTAACTGAAATATTGTAAATTCCATTTAAATATAGGAAGAAACTTCTTCACTCTGAGAGTCCTCAAACACTGGCACAGGTTGCCAGTTTGAATCCCTGGAGATATTCAAACCTCAACTGGATATGGCCCTCAGCAGCCTACTTTAGTTGTTCCTGCTTTGAGCAGGGGTTTGGATTAGGAGATTGCCAGAGTTGCCTTCCAGCCTCAACTTTTCTGTGATATTTACATAAAAGCCTTGTTGACATTTGATATTCAAGGATGTGAGATAGAAAAGCTGTGAAAAAAAGCCTCAGCTCAATTTTTCATAATGAAAAATGCAGTGTAACACTATTAATTTAAAACCACTAGAACAGTAGCACAGCATGTCCAACATACACAATGCTCATGTGTCTGTCTGATTAATTCCAAAATGTTCATGCAGAAAGCAAACCAAAGTTGTTCTCCATGATTTGCATGACAGATTTGCATGGGGAAAGAAAGCCTTCATACTTGGGGAACTGAAAGTTGGCTATATTCTCTGCTGTTTATTAGGTCTCTTTCTATAAAGCCATGCTGAGACCTGGCTATAAATACAGCATTTTATTGTTCTGCAGAAGAGCAGACTCCTTCTGCATTTAGTCTTAGAATCTCTATGCATTTCAGATCATATCTTCAGCCTGATTTAAGCAGTTTCCTTATGAAATATAACGGTATTTAAAAGCTGAGGGTACTGATAAAACTGCTTTGGAGTTTCGCTTGTCATTTTGTTTTGTTGCTTTATTTTGATGCTTTTGCTTTTCATTGCTCTCTGCCTCCCACTACAATAAGCAGACCTACCATTCTTAAGAACTCTGTGGTGTTACTACGTTAGCTGAAAAAGGATGAAGAGCAGAAACTAGGCAGAAAAGTAAAGGGAAGTTGCAAGGATGGCAGAAGAACAAAGGAGAGGAAGTTTGGTGAGAGCTGTGGCATTTGCTATGTGAAGTAACCAAATTCTTTAAAAATAAGAGGTGGAATTAATTCCACCTAACTTCAGATGTTCTCAGCTTCCATATCTCAACTTTCCTGGTTTGCCTTAATAGTAAAGATAAACTGTTGTACAGTGTAATTCACCTGAGCTGTCTTAATTGCTTGCTTGAAGATGGGATGATTTGTACCCTAGAAATGCCTCTTTCTGTCTACTGACAATAAAAGGCTTAGAGGATGAGCTTCAGTATAAGTTTGTGCATTTACTGAATCAACCTGAATTCTCTAGCACTATTTGGAACTCGTTAAGTGAAGAAAAGGAAGCCAAACAGCAGAAGTAGTCTGGGCATCTCCTACCTGCCAAAGCTGGTGGAGGCCCAGAGCACAAATTGCCCAGTATACTTATTTTGCATGTTTAGTGCTGTTTATCCTTTCTCTTTTCTGCAGTGGCGTCTGGGTCTGAAATGCAGAGAATATGTGTAGGGTCTGGTTGTTTGGCTTGGGTTTGGGACTGTAAGGGTGACATCTACTCCTGAGGTCACCTGGCTGCCCTCAGTGGCCACCTGGGGCCCCTTCTTCCTCAGATGCTCTGGAATTACTTGCTGGGGCTTCATGGTGGCTGCAAGATTACAGGCGTGGGCAGATGTGCAAATCTTATCAGATGTGTTGCTCCTTTCCATTAGCACAGCTTTGCTGTTTTGGGACAGATGTGGTCTTATCCTCAGGATACCTTTTCTTATTAATTCGCTGTGCTAGGAAGCCACAATTCTCAGTATTACTGCAAATGCCAGGAGGATAAGAAAGATGGTCAAGATTCCTGAAAGGTCTAGATGATAGCCCAGAGCTGCTATAGTGAGTATGTGTCCCTTGGGTGTACAAATCTGCAGTGAGCTAGAATTACCTGGTTATAAAGCAGCATTTAAGCAGGGGAGATTCATCCAAACAAGACGCCATACAGGTGAAGAGGTAATCTGATTCAACAGTGAAGCTGTGCAGAGAGAAAAGACAGAAAGCAGACTTGTCAATCCAAATGTGCCCCTGTTATATAAACTTCTTAAAAACCCATCACTTTGGAATTGCTTTTTTTTTCCACTCCAGAGGAATAACTAATAGTGGATAAAATAACAAGGAACTCAGAAGAAGTGGTGAAAAATGGCTTTCTGCAAAATCTCTGAAAGGATTCAGAAAGAAACTTTCCCCTTGTGACAAAGGCCCAAGTGCTGCTTCTCTGATTACTTCTTAATAGTTGATCAGCCAGTCATGAATTCACTGCTAATGCACAATGAAAAATAATATGATTTCAGCATAAATAATTTATAAGAACCAGCCATCACTGGCAATACAGATGTAGTTAAAAATTATTCCTACTTTAAATTTAGGAAGAGACAGGCATAATGAAATTATTTCTGTAAAAGTGATCTCCCCTATATAAATTCAGGGTTATATAAATAAATTTTATGACAAGTCTTCAGCAAATTCTAAAATTCGTATAATTCTAGAGAAGTTTTGTCTGTGAAGTGAATTTTACCACAGACCTCTTGTGATTTCTCTACTTAACTAGTGTTGCATTTAGGTTAACATATTATTTTAAATTATTTGTAGCTAGCCAAGTAGTGGCATTGCATAAATCAATATACTAGGTACTATAAAATACTAATATAAATATTTACTACTATAAACTACTACATTTTATCATGAAGTCTCACAGTAAACCTAGCACAATACTAATGTGTTGCCCCTCCAAACTCAGCCTCTGGCTCTTGCCTTGCTCTTTGGTTTGGTGTGTCTCTGGCTGCATGCTGTTCGTGGCCTGAAGCTCCTGTGTGGTTTCCCATGGTGCTGTACTGCAGCTCAGTGCAGTCTCCATACCTGGCTCCAAACACAGTTTTAGCCTTCAGTACCTGTAATCAATAGCTGTGATGGATAATTTTTATTTAAGGTCAGACTACCTCACTAATGTTACCCATATTTGTTTTCATATTCCTACCAATGAACTGAAAACATCTGCTAGGTGGTGGCTGGGCAGGCAGGTACAACACAGTGCATCTGCAGGGACCTGAGAGTTCTGTAAGGAAAGATGTAAAGTTTTACAAATAATTAAAACAATAACTATTTTCTGTTTGAACTTTGGTACCTTAATAAAAGGCACCTTAGAGGTAACTAAGACAGGAGACCAGCTTTTCAGGGAATATAAATGTGTGTATAGGTTTGTTCTTTGCTCTCAGTAGCTTACTTATCACTGTGTATCTTTTTTTTTTTTTGCTTTCAGAGTGTTCTGGAGAAATTTTTGAAGCAGTGGTAGGTGATCGTGGGCCTAATCTTCTTCATGCATTACTCAGCAAGAAAAATAATGAAGCTGGCTCATAGACTGTAAAATGTTCACTTTGTGCTTTGGCCTTGGAGGGATACCGTCAAGACTGGCTGAAGCATTGGGATAGGTGTCTGTACACTCCAGGAAATCTGTGAAAAATGGTATTAGATGCAGGTATTGAAAGTCCTTCATAGCCATTGGAAAAGGATTAAAAATTGTCCAAGATTAAGGCTCATCCATGAGTTTGGGAGCCCAGCGTTGCATTCTCCCACTTAGGCAATGTGATCCCACTGATGCAGGTACACACGTGTGACACAGTTGTAAGAGACCAGTAATTTTAAAAGGATGCTTTCATCTGCTCTATCAGAGGTCAGGACAAGCAGCAGGCAGAGCATACCTCAGCAGAAGACAGAGTTACACATCTTTGCTCTGGTTCTTAGAAGCACTCCTGCATAGATCCTGAACTGAACAGCTTATCATCTTTCAGTGATACCTCAAATTGCTCCTGCTTTTTTTTTTCAAAGAATCATAGATTGGTTTAGGTTGGAAAAGACCTTAAAGATCATCTAGTTCCAACCCCACTGCCATGGGCAGGGACATCTTCCACTAGACCAGGTTGCCCAAAGCCCCATCCAACCTGGCCTTGAACACTTCCAGGGTGGGGCCATCCACAACTCTGGGCAACCTGTTCCAGTGCCTCACCANATGTGATCCCACTGATGCAGGTACACACGTGTGACACAGTTGTAAGAGACCAGTAATTTTAAAAGGATGCTTTCATCTGCTCTATCAGAGGTCAGGACAAGCAGCAGGCAGAGCATACCTCAGCAGAAGACAGAGTTACACATCTTTGCTCTGGTTCTTAGAAGCACTCCTGCATAGATCCTGAACTGAACAGCTTATCATCTTTCAGTGATACCTCAAATTGCTCCTGCTTTTTTTTTTCAAAGAATCATAGATTGGTTTAGGTTGGAAAAGACCTTAAAGATCATCTAGTTCCAACCCCACTGCCATGGGCAGGGACATCTTCCACTAGACCAGGTTGCCCAAAGCCCCATCCAACCTGGCCTTGAACACTTCCAGGGTGGGGCCATCCACAACTCTGGGCAACCTGTTCCAGTGCCTCACCACTCTCACAGCAAAGAATTTCTTCCTTATATCTAATCTAAATCTACTCTTTTTCAGCTTAAAACTGTTACTCCTCATCTATCACTTCCTGGTGAAGAACACACCCCAACCTCCATCTTTCCTGTAGGCCCCCCTTAAGTACTGGAAGGCCTCCATAAGGTCTTCTCATAGAGGAGGTGCTCCAGCCCCCTGGTCATCTTTGTGGTCCTACTCTGGATCCACTCCAACAGTTTCATGTCCTTCGTGTTCTAAGGATTCCAGAGCTGGACACTGTACTCCAGGTGGGGTCTCACAAGACCAGACTAGAGGGGCAGAATCACCTCCCTTGACCTTCTGGCCATGCTTCTTTTGATTCAGCCCAGGATAGGATTGGCTTTATGGATTGTGAGCATGCATTTCTGTCTCATATTCAGTTTTTCATCCTGTTAGTGTGCAGCTTCTCCCATCAGCAGCACATCTGTACTTAGCCTTTGTTTAATGGGATTATAGCCCTGGAACAGTATAAATGAAGTTCTTTTCCGTAGTATGAGCATGTGTATTTTATCTGCCTTATCTGCATTAGTCATGTTTGCTGGGAGTATATGACCATTAAGTGGGTCACTTGGAGCAGGAATGCACTGCACCTTACTAAGTGATGACATGTTATCAACCATACACTCAGCAGTCCTTCCCACACAGGCTGTTTTGGTGCTGAGGGAGAGTGCTGAGGAACTTGCGAAGCCTCTCTCCATCATTTATCAGCAGTCCTGGTTAATGAGGAAGGTCCCAGATGACTGGAAACTTGCCAAGGTGACACACATCTACAAGAAAGGCAGGAAGGAGGATCCGGGGAAATACAGGCCCGTCAGCCTGACCTCAGTGCCAGGGAAGGTTATGGAACAGTTCATCTTCGGGGTGATCACGCAGCAAGTGCAGGACAACAGGGGGATCAGGCCCAGCCAACATGGGTTCATAAAGGGCAAGTCCTGTTTAACTACCCTGATCTCCTTCTATGACCAGGTGCCCCGCCTAGTCGATGAGGGAAAATCAGTGGATGTTGTCTACTGGGACTTCATTGAGGCATTTGACACCGTTTCCCACAGCATTCTGCTGGAGAAGCTGGTGGCTCATGGCATAGACAGGTGCACTCTTCACTGGGTTAGAAACTGGCTGGATGGCCAAGCCCAGAGAGTGGTGGGGAATGGGGTTAAATCCAGTTGGTGACCAGTCACAAGCGATGTCCCTCAGGGCTCAGTTTTGGGACCAGTCTTGTTTAATGTCTTTGTCAATAACCTGGATGAGGGGGTTGAATGCACCCTCAGTAAATTTGCAGATGACACAAAATTAAGTGAGAGTGTCAATCTGCTTTAGGGTAGGAAGGCTCTGCAGAGTGATGGAGCGATGGGCTGATGTCAGTTGTATGAGGTTTGAAAAGGCCAATTGCTGGGTCCTGCACTTCAGTCACAACAACCCCAGGCAATGCTACAAGCTTGGGGAGGAGTGGCTGGAGAGCTGCCTGGCAGAAAAGGACCTGGGGGTGTTGGTTGACAGCCAACTAGACATGAGCCAGCAGTGTGCCCAGGTGGCCAAGAAGGTCAACAGTATCCTGGCCTGTATCAGAAACGGTGCGACCAGCAGGAGTAGGGAGGTGATCATGCCCCTGTGCCCTGATCGGCACTCATGAGACTGCACCTTGAGTACTGTGTCCAGTTTTGGGCACCACAGTATAAGAAGGACATTGAGGTGCTGGAGCAGGTCCAGAGAAGGACAATGAGGCTGGTGAGAGGTCTGGAAAACATGCCTTATGAAGAGCAGCTGAGGGCACTGGGGTTTAGTCTAGAGAAGAGGAGACATTATTGCTCTCTACAGCTACCTAAAGGGAGGTTGTAGCGAGACTGGTGTTGGTCTCTTCTCCCGAATCACTAATGATAGGACGAGAGGAAATGGCCTCAAGTTGCATCAGGGGAGGTTTAGATTGGATATTAGGAAGAAATTCTTCACTGAGAGAGTGGTCAGGCATTGGAACAGGCTGCCCTGGGAAGTGGTGGAGTCACCATCCCTGGAGGTGTTTAAAAAATGAGTAGATGTAGCACTTGAGGCTATGGTCTAGTGGTTAGGGAGATGTTGGGGTGAAGGTTGGACATGATGATCCTAGAGGTCCTTTCCAACCATAATGATTCTATGATTTGCCTTCATGGGTAGAAGATAGCATTTACTATCCTAGTCCAATGTTCCTGTCTACCAAGAGACATTATGTATTATTTTGTACTGTTTCTTACCTAAACAAATCAATTTCTTCATGTTTGAAAGAGAAATTTCTTCTTGCAGCTCTGTGAACTGCACCTTGACACTGCTTCTCTTTCTGTTCCCTCCTCCTTTCCACTAGAGCCTGATGTGCTTCAGAAGTTCTTCAGGTAGACAGGTGGCTACTAACGGACATTGTGTAATTTTAGGGGAAAATTTTAGGTTTGTAGGCTGTGTATCCCTTTCTTAACTTCATGATTATGGCATGCTTTTAGAACACTTTTCAGGGCTCTAGACCTTGCATTTAATCTGTGTTTTGCATTCAGAATAACCCCTGTCAAGCACAGGTGACAATTTGAAGGTGCCATAAATGAAATGCATGGTGATGAAAAATAAACAATGCGAACTCTAATTTAAGGTATCTCTAGTAAGATCCCAAAGACATTTTAGGTTGGAATTATGTAATGTTGGAATGGTTTTCCAAAGGGAAAGGATGAGGCAGCAGGGAAAAGGAGACTACTTACTTGTTCTTGCTCCTCCTTTGTCCTATCATCCCTTATCCTACACTTAACCAGCAATGACCACTCTCAGTGCATGTTTTTGCTGTTCCTTGCAGAGCCAGTCTGAGAGATGGGAGCTCCCCTGTGCAGCACAGTTATTTCATTAAGACAGCAATCCAGCCCAGAGCTCTCAGCAGAGTAAGATCACAAAGAGCATCAGCCTGAGCATCTAGCAAGGATTTCCTGGATTACAGATCAAGCAGACTTTACGTCAAAGATGAAGATAGAAGATGAAGAGATGAACCTAGAGAATAAGATTTTAATCTGTTCCTAGCGGAATTTACCAGAGGCCATGCAAGCATTGTAAAGGGCCTAGCCAGGTAGGATTGCTCAGCATGAAGGAAGAAGAAAGCCACGTACAGGGAATGTGTAGTCACTCCTCTTTGATGACCTGCATATTTCATGGATAAAGTAATGTGCAGAATAAAGATGGTCTTGAGTCCCTAAGTTAATGAACTTCATGGAATGTTGAAGGAGACACTCAGGTTGCAAGAAAACTAGGGAAACTCAGGCAGGATTGTAATGGCTAGGCACCTACTTGCAGTCATAGTATCATCAAATATAATTCCATTTATTAAAGGATGGTCAGGCCTTACAAGCAGAAAACCTCAATTTTTTTCTCAGTGCATGGTGTAAAAAGGATCGAAAAGAGGCAAAAATATTATGGATAAGAAATTTCTGACTCTGCTGACTTCATCAATGTGCTCATTAGCACCTTTTCAGTTATTAATTGCTCTGGCTGCTGCAGTTAGTACTGATCCATATTAATCCTCCAAGGAACAGGAGATGACAACACCAAGTCATGATGACCTTGTCTTTCCATATGCTACAGCTGGTCAGGATTTTTGCAATGAAACAGCTGTTCACTGAAAAATATAAATTCTCAAAAACCTTTGCTTTTATTGGAAAGATACATATTTAATGGATTACTGCTGGGAAAGTTTTTGGATCTGACATGGCCTTCCTACAGCTGATGTTCATGGGTTTTCCCCCAGGATATTGGATAAATAGGTCCTCTTTCTTCCTGGTAATTAATACAAAGTGAAAGAGACTGAGGAACACCTAAACATACTACATTCTAGGCTGACCCAGCTTTGAGACCAATTTTGCCTACGCTGGCCTCACACAAGTGGAGCTTCTATTTTGAAAGATCCCATATTCATGGGAATTTAAAAATTCGTGGGATAAGAAAGACATTTCTTGTTTTCCTGATATGGGAGTGAAAAAAAGAGTAGCAGATAAAGACAATAACCTCAAACCTTAACTAAACAATAGGGAAGTGGTATCAGCTTTTGTCATATTTTCCTCATGATTATGTCAGACATTTTGTAAGAACCACAGCTGAATGAGAAGGAAACTTCAGAGGTTAACCTTCAGACACTATCAGTTCAATAAAATATTAAATTAAGTCTATTGTAGTCTGAAAGCAACAGATTCTTCTTTTCAAAATACTTTAAAATACGTCTTTGTCATCTGGTTCAACATAGAATCATAGAATATTTTGGGTTGGAAGGGATCTTTAAAGGTCATCTAGTCCAACCACCCTGCAGAGAGTGGGAACATTTTCAGCTAGATCTGGTTGCCTAAAGCCTCATTCAATCTGACCTTGAATGTTTCCAGGGATAGGACATCTACCATCTCTCTGGGCAACTTGTTCCAGTATTTCACCACCCTTATTGTAAAAAATTTCCTCCTTATATCGAGTCTAAACCTACCCTCTTTTACTTTAAAACCATTACCCTTGTCCTGTCACAATGGGCCCTGCTAAAAAGTCCCCATCTTTCTTCTAGGCCCCCTGTAAGCACTGAAAGGTTGCAATAAGATCTCCTCAAAGCCGCCTCTTCTCCAGGCTGAACAATTCCAACTCCCAGCCTATCATCATAGGGGAGATTCTCCAGCCCCTTGATCATTTTCATGTCCCACCTCTGGATCCGCTCCAACAGGTCCGTGTCCTTTTTGTGCTGAGGACTCCAGAGCTGGACACAGTACTCCAGGTGAGGTTTCACCAGAGCAGAGGTAGAGCAGCAGAATCTCCTCTCTTGACCTGCCGGCCATGCTTCTTTTGATGCAGCCCAGGATATGGTTTGCCATTTGGGTTGCAAGTGCACACTGCAAATTCATGTTCAGTTTTTCATTCACCAGTAGCCCCAAGTCCTTCTCCACAGGGCTGCTTTCAATCCCATCATGCCCTAGCCCAAAGATTGCCCCAACCCAGGTGCAGGGCCTTGCACTTGGTCTTGTTGAACCTCATGAAGTCTACACAGGCCCACTTCTTAAGCTTGTCCAGGTCCCTCTGGATGGCAATATATTCTTCCCAAAGTCCTTCAAACCTCTAATAAACCTAGGAACAATACATGTTTCTCCTGTGTGCATTGAAATGCTTTATGGTGTTTTAGCACAGTTAACTCACACTTTGTTATTATCAGTTTTTACTCTTTTTTGCATGTGAGATGAACAGTGGTTTTTTGTAAGTTCCAGAGAAATGAAGTTGTTGTTCTTTATGGCATGAGAAGCAAAGATCAGGAACAGCAACTAAATGGCCAGTATGTGAGTTACAAGGTCAAGGTGGAACAAGGCAAGAAAGTACTTGGAAAAGAAGGTGAATGAGATAATAGAAAGCGGAAAGAAATAGAAGAAAAGTCAGAATAGAAAATGAGTGAAAATCTGAAATCTAGTTTTCTAGACTGAAAGGTGTCAGATATCATCATCATTTTTGTTGTCTATTACTGTTATTACCATTACTATTATTGCTATTGTTTCTTTTTCTTTAGCAATAATAATATTAACAAAAATGTGAGCAGGACAAAAATCCCGCAAAAGCTTGGAGAAGGCTCTAAAGGACGGACAGAAGTCTGGTTCACAGTTGTCTGTTCTGATTGTTGGGTGAAATGTCTCCCATTTTCTATTCAAGAATTAGGTGAAAATTGATATTTGTGCAGTGACTTGGAGGCAGGTGTTACCTGAATGAAGTAGAACTAGAGCTGATCAAATAAATTTCAGACTTTTTCCAAAAATAATTACCTGCTTTTAATACTTCTCCCAAAAATAATAGTTTCCACAGATTCCAAATAATGAGGAGGAAGGGGACACCTCCTTTCCTCTTGCTAGCTAAACCTCTCCATGCAATTAAAACCCCTCAAAAAGAGCCCTACAGTTTATAGTTTTTGTGGGCAATTACAATTAGTTGAAACATTGTCATAAACTAAACTACATATCCTCTCTCTAGTAGCTTAAAATCAGGCTGCTTGGAGATTATAAGTGGCTACTGAGCAGAGGCCCTAAAAAACTCATCAGTAATCTGTTGATGAGCGCAGGTAAACTAGGTCCAACGTTGCTAGGATAGAAACACATTGAAAATGAAGTTCCTTGAGCTAATTGGCTTTGTTGAAGCAGGTGCTCTCAGAGAGAGGAGCCACTCAACGTGTTTATTTTTCCTGATACAGGAGGTATTCTCAAGGTGGAAGTGTTTTATTTGCATTCCCAACTCAGCAGCAGAGATCTCAGTGGAGGGTGCTCACATGCCAAGACTCTCTGCTCTCCAGAGTAACGTGTCTCTTTGGGGAAGAGTGTTCATAGCCTGAAAAATCTCCCAACCAAAAGCCACAGAGATGTTTGGGAATCAGTCTGGAGTGGATCCCCTCTCAGGCACATCAGGGAGACAGTGAAAGGATTGAGCTCAAGGCAAAAACATAACTTGCTTTTTGTTTTTTGTGGAGCAGTAGAAGATGAGTTGCCCTCATTTCAAATTTAGATGCTATTTAGAATGTGGTTTTAATTTAATTTGATTTAAGCAGGGTTTGGAAAGCCAAGCTCCTAAATCCCTTAAATAACTCAGACTTGAATTAAATAGCCAATGACAGGAACAAGGGTGGTGGAAAGGAAACATGATCAGAGGAGAACATCTTTTCAAGGGAAGAATAAGGGAGTCAGAATTTCTCTAAGAATACTGTTAAACTCATGGCAGCTTAGGAGAGCTAAAAAAAATTAAGAATAAAGATTTGCAATAGAACTATGTTAGAAAAAAATCTGGAGCAGTTGAAATCAAATGGATGCTTCGTTGTTAAAGTCAGAATATCATCACACTGAGGCAGATTCTTCCTTTTAACTCTCACAGGATACTGTTTTTGCTATTTACTCATGTTTCTTGATTTCTCTTTTATTCTCGGTCAACGGAATTGAATAAAGCTGCATTGCGTGATTGGCCACAACTAGGTTTTCTGAATGTTAAGTACAGAGAAATTTCCTGGACTTCCAGGTTTTGTTTGTGTTCTTTTTTCTACAGCTGTATATCCACATGGGAAAGCACTTCCAGTGCTGGGACCCACATTGCAAGTGGCATGTACAAATGATTCTTTCTTAGAAGAGAAAACTTTAGCAAGGTGAGTTAGTTTGGTAGTAATTCTCTGGACAAGCAACAAAAAACTGTAAGCCATAAAGATTTTTGCCTGTAATTCCCTCACCCTTACAGTTTTTAATGTATTGGAAGGAGAGAGAGAGAGGGAAGGAGAGGGAGAAAGACGGAGAGGGGGAAAACAGGGAGAGAGGGAGAAAGAGAGAGATGAAAGAAGGGAGGAAAAGTGTGTTTTACCCTGATTCATATGAGTTTCCAATCACGTTGAACTTTTCACAGACATAATGTGCAAGTAGAATGAATTTTAAACATTCAACTTGTCTGGGTAAGGTTTTTCTTCTTTAGTGCCATTTAGCACCACTATTTTCAGGTGAGAGATGCTAAAGAGAGAAGAAATGGGCTATGTGAAAATATGCTATACCATTCCTCAGCGGCAATATTCATGTGAATTATTTTTAATTTTCATTTGAAGGATCTCCAACATTAGAGAAAAAATCCAGACAATCTTAGCTTCTCCTCTGAAGGAAATCATAATTACGAGCTCACGCTTTTTGTCTGCCTGTCTATCAGTCTGTCTCATGTCTGTGCAACCCTCCCACTCTGCGTTGTAAGCCACTGGTGGATTTTAGCTAAGTCAAGGGAGAAGTGGAGAACAGAGAAGTAACACAGTTCCTGCCAGCTCTGCAAACCAGGCACATAATGGGCACATCAGCCAGACCACAGAAAGAACCACCTCTCTCTTACCAGGTAACAAAACACTCCAGGCAGAAGAGAGCGCTTATCAGTGGCCCAGTTTTGAGATAGCCTTCAGTGAGCACTCGCAGTTACAAAGAGTCTACAAGCAACCAAAGTCCTTGAGCTCAGTGCTCAACAGCACTTGTTTATATATCCTCCTTCAATTGTTTATCACAAGAAAAAAAGTAATGCACAGTGCTGATACTGTAACCCTGTACTATTGATGACAGTGACAGGTATCAGTATTTAATTCTAAATTCCTGCTCTGTCTCACACTCTCTTCTTTTTCTCCCTTCCTCTTCTTTCTGCTCAATGGCAGACACATTCACACACACAGACACACCATAAAGATTTGGGCAGAGTTTAGTTGTGGGGTCCTAAAGTTGAGAGTAACAGACAGGGAATTTGCAGAGAAAAAGACTGGGCAAATATTTCAGCAGTGGGTTGGGACTCAACAGGTTGAGATTTAATTCTGCATGCTCTGAATCTTCTTGGCTTTTTTCCTTCTCTCTATAATGGGAGTAATGAATTTTCTTCCACCTTTTCTTCATGCAGATTGTAATGGCTGAGGTTTCTCATTAGGCCTCACAAAGGTCTAATCCTGTGTGAACATTGGGAAAAACCCTCTCTGGCAGAGAAAATAGGAAGGTGAATTGCTTCATCTTGGCCAAGGACTCCCAACCAGATGCAAGCCTGGTTATGCAGTCCTGCAGGCTCAGACTCAGTGGAAGCACTAGCAGAAAGAGAGCAACCAGGTAAGAGCCCATGTCCTTTCACCATGTGCAGGCATCCTATGCTTCTTCTTGTGCTAGTATATTATCACACATTGCATGATGTTGCTATACATTATTAATCATTTTAAGTAAGAAAAATGTATCTTGCTTTTTTGCTTCATTTCATTTATTCAATGACCAACATCGGATGATGCATAAAAATCCCATCATTCTGATTTTGAGCAGGCAGTCCTTGCAGCAACCGTAGAGATCATTCTGTCCCTGTTCCTTTTTAGATTGCTGTTTCCATATCCACTCTTGAAGAGGAGAAAAATGTTTTCAACAACTTGGTCTGTTTATTTATAACTTGCCAGACCTTTGGCTGGAAGCATCCCAAGCACAATAAAAAAAGATCCAACAAACTTATATGAAATGCTGTATTTTAACTAAATGGATTTATACTATCCTAGAATTTCTTTGCCAGTTTATTTTCTCTTCTGATTAAAAAGAAAAAAAGAAAAAATTATTCCGTTACTAACAATGTACTTGTCTCGCATAGTTGAAGTCACTCTTGAATGGAAGTTCTTACTGAAAAGGATTTAATTTTAGCATTTTGATGGGGAGCAAAGATATCAGTTTTGCATTTAGCTCTCCTCCTCACCACCCCCGTTTACATTTTCAGAAGAATTTAGAGCTCAGAAAAGGTGTCAGACTGACAGCACTGGAAACTCAGTCTCCATTTATCTGCAGGCTGCTGCACTTTGCACCACTACTGTATGTCAACTTAGTAGGAAGGTTCATAGGTTAGAGGCTACCTCATGCTTTCAAACATTATTTTATTGGTCTGTCAGCACTAACAACAACTGCAAGTCACAAGGCTTGAAACTATTCCCATAGTCAGTGGAGAAGAAAAATATTTTATGACAGAGGAGTTGCTGCATAATCTGACATCTCTGTAGTGCATCTCAAATTAAAGTTCCCCTTGCAAGATTTCTGACCAGCAGTCCCAAAGAGGCATATTGGTGAGGAGGACAATACAGTAATAATCCATCCTGAAACTCCACCCTGAGACTGAATTTTGCTACCTGAGATGTGACAAGGGGTTTCCAAAGTGAGAAGGCATTCAAAGCCATTCATTTTCACTGTGTCTTGCCATTATATATAATGTATGCTTCTCGGCAGGACAAATTAATCTGTGCCAAGTTCCATGTTGCAGTGGCTAGACTGCTTCCTGCATGCTTGGTCAGCAGTAGTCCACTAAATCCTCTGTTCTGCCCTGGAGTCTGTGGGGCTGACACCTGATGTCATTACAGAGCAGCTATGAAAATGATGGAATTTTGTTTCCTCCTCAGCAGTTTCGTTTTCAGAAGGACAAAACTGTCAAAACTAATGGTGGTGTTTTTTTATTCTGCACCTGTATAAGAACGGTGTCTGGGTCATCTGTAGGTGAGAATGAAAAAAATGGAATGCTCAGTCTGCAACTTGTAGAGGAGCACACTGTGGGACACAGGAATATCAGCATGCACATATCTGGCTGGAATATTTGACACTGTGCCAACATTTCTATAGAGAAAAAAACAGTTTGGTTTTTAGAAATAGTCAATATATTTTTATTTTTTCTTTTTAACATAGCATACTGTATATGGAATCTATGTTGCAGTTTACTGTAATCCTTGCTTCATTAAAGATGTGTCTTGCTCTGTTACACATCTGCACTTTATGATTTGAAACACAATGACACAGCTGGCAGGATGTCACCAGTGTCACCCATGTGATGTGTCTCACATGCTTGTTCCAATAGCAAATTTCTGATATAAATCTATGGCAGTGAGCACAAACAAATTCAAGACAGACAAGATGATAAACACCATGATTCAGCAGCTCATTAAATTATTTTCAGAAGGGATTTTTAGTGAAATTTTGTCCAGGTTTTGGAGGGGCTGGGTTTTTTTTTTTGTGGGATGGCTTTTCAGATGGCTGAAATGGGGTGATATGAATCACCTTCATGTTTGTCTCGCCTAACAGTTTAATCCAACTTTTTAAAGCTGGATGGACTTTGAGGGTTGGCTGGCCAGAATGCTTGAACTGTTAGGAACATTGTTAGGAACAATGCTTCAGAAGATGACATAAAGGATTCCTCCACTACTAATGAGTTTCCACAAAAATTAAATGTAAACTGTCATTAGGAGCAAGTAATGGTCACAATGCTGTGTTTAACTACTACTATCTCCTTTTGATATTTTGGGGCTGTGCCTATGGATACTACATACAAAAATACGATATACAAAAATGAAGATACAAGTAGAAATAGAGGATTGTGGTCTGGTTTGATCAATATGATGAAAATACTCATTTTAACTGAGTATTTAAATGTATATTTTTCAGAAATTACTTCTATCCCATAGGAGAAAAATATATTCTGTCATTTCAGGAACAGGCAAGAGTATTGCCATTTTGGGCAGCAGAACAGTGGGCACAGAAAGCCTTAGAGGCAAGGTCTTTTTAACAACTAATATAACCTGACAAGCAAGCAAATAGGAAAGGCAAAGTGTGATAATCTGGGCTGCTCAGAAATGAGTATGACTTTTAGAAATTAAAAACCTTTTTATGAAAATATTTGGATGTGGAACTAGTTACCCATGGACCCAAATTCTGAAAAGCTCCTTTTCCTTGCTATTATCATCTTCTGGCAGGCAAACTCTTACATTTCTTACACTGCTGACTGGTCTGTTCGATTCTACAGCCCTCAGCTTAGACAGGGGAAGATGCTGAGCCCATTCAGACCAGTGAATCTGCAGATAATTCTGGTGTTACCAACAGAATTACTCTGTATTTCCACCAAGAGAAAACAAACAAACAAACAAACAACATATATATATTTGTTCTCCTGGATAAATAGGTGTTTTATCTTTGAGTCATTCCATGCATAAATGAGTCATCCAGGTGTCACACTACTCTCTCAGATCCCTTGTCTTTCTATCCAAGAGCTAGACTTCACCTGCAAGATAAGAGCTGATCCTGACCTTCAAAATTGGGATACCAATCCATATATTCTCACTTGGTTTTTTACTCCCTTAGGTCACCAGCCTCATGCAGCACTGTCTTGGCCCCCTTTTTTCTGGGTTATTTTGAAGTGCCTAGTTCTAATGCAGCTTCAGCATACGAAGTACCCCAAGCTCATTATTTATTTCTTGTGTCATTATGAGCTTCAGATGTAGACCTTCTATAGCAGGCAAACTAAGTTTTAGTTCATGTTGTGCCCTTCCTTCCCAGAATTTGCTCTTCGCTCTTTGTCTCCGTGCCTGGCAGAGTACAAAAATGTGAGATAAACAGGTCTTCCTACAAACATCTCAGAGGACATTGCAGCAGCTTGGGTGGTAAACACAGCCTCTATCTTCATATTGACAAAATAAAATAGGCCAACACTCTCTCAGAAGCTGCATAATCTGCAAAAGCTGCTGACTCTGGGTAGCAGATGCTTGTGATTATGCAGGATACAAAGGAAATAGGACCAAGAAGGGCAGGCCAGGAGTAGAGAGGAGCCACAGGAGCCAGATATGCAAACATGACATTCAAGACGACAGTACTTGACTGAGGCAGGTGCATGATTGTCCAGTCAAAGGACATGGTCAGGAGGTTTGTAACACCACCCTCAATTTTACCAACAGGAAAAAAGAGTCAGAAAGATACAATAACAAGTAAGGTATTGGTAGTACTGAAGAAAGCACTTGGTCTCTGCATCCCCTTCTACTGCTTTCTTTGGTTCTTTTGTAGCACGCTGGATCAGAGAGCCGTTGTGTCCTAGCAGGACAGACTGCAGGACTAAAAGCAGCTTTGCCCTTTGCAGGGTCCGTGTGCTTTGCTGAGGACAGGGTGAGAGCTTCTCCCGGCTGCGTATTGTGCCTCATTTTTACAAGCGCGTTCTGAAAAAGCCTAGTGCTTTGCCTGCTAAAGTGCTTTTCCTTTGAACCTGACCCAGATCTTTCCAAACCGTCTCAGCTACAGAGCTAAGTGGAATGTAGCAAAATCCTGCTGGCTCACCCTGGCACAGGGAGCACAGCTCCTGCTGCACGACTGAAGTGAAAGCTTGGAGGTAACAGGGGTGGGCTGGGTACTGCACGCAGCCTGCAGAAGTACTGGCAGGCATGGGTGGGCACCCATCTTGTTCCACCTGTACATTTACAGTGGCAGACTGTGAAAGACATCTTCCAAAAAATACTGCATTCTTTGATATATACCCTTGAATTTATATATTTCTTTGATGTGGGATTGTGCTGTGTCCTCACTAAAATCCAGTGATACACTCTGGGTCAAGGATTCGCTGCAGGATACTGGTTGAAGACCAAAGGTCATCTTCGTTTTCCAATGTGTTATCAGAATATGATTTCAGAAACAGAAGGAACACAATAAAATGTGTGGGTTGGAAGCTGCCAGTGACCTTACCCAAGGACTGGCCTCCCTAGCAGTGTGTGAGGCAAGGATCCAGTACGAAAAGATGTATTTCAGAGAGACAGTCAGCTGAAATCCTAGCCCAGTTGAAGTACATGGGGGTTTTGATCAGCAGATTTTCTCTTGGTTTGTGTAATAGCAAAGCTGAGGTGGAGCTAACATTTCAATTTCAAACATTTTAGCCAAACAGTGAGCAAAGTCTAATAATAAAACCAGGACCTTGAGGACAGCAGAATAAAGTTCTGTCTAGTTGTACTCCAGACTGGTTGGACAACCTTAACAAAAACTTGGCATCAAGACTTTCCAAGGTTGCACCAGAGAAAAAGAAATGCAGAGATGGAGCTTTCAGGAGGCAGGTGCTTGAGGAGGGAGACAGAGGCAAAGTGTTAGTGTGAGACCAGGCAATGGATGGTGGAGAGAGGGTTTCCAGGGAAAAAGAATCAAGCACATGACCGCTTGCAGAGCTTAGCTAGAAAATGGCAGGTAATACAGATAGGTGGGAGGAGGGGAGACATATTTTTCTCCCCCAACAGCAAAATCAGTGCCCGCCTCTAGCTGCAAAGCCCTGCTGAACATGCAGAGCCTCACCCAGGCTGGTAACAAATATGTGGGCATATGGCTAGGATTATCTTATTATTATTTTGCATCATTCCCAAGAATAAAATCTAAGGAAGGATCCCATGTTCCACTGCAGATAGAAGGTCATTTTCCTTCTTGAATAAGCAGAGTGCCTTTTTTTTTTCTTATCAACTACAAAGAACTGTTCAGTAGAAATCATTCCTATGTAAGTATCTGCAGGGTAAGTCTGGAAGTGCTGAAGTTTACTCCCATATTTTTAGAAAACCATAGTAAAATCAAACTCCTCCTCTGATCATAAGAGGTTAAAGGGAAATGAATAGCTTAAAGGCAAAGGAATAGTCTTAACTGAGCACCAGAGAATCAAGTGATGCTTGTTGAAATAGCTTTTCCTAGTGGTTATTATGCTCTCAGAATGGGGGTGAGGGAAGAAGCCAAAGGAAAATATTAAAAGAGGTTGAATAGAAATGCATCTATTTCCATTTCACTAACCATGATGAATTTTGAAAAGATGTTTCATCTTCCAAGCAAGACTAAATTACAGACAGGATGACAGATGGGTTTTGGTTACAGGCAGCAGATCACTTAAATGGCTCTGCTAACATCAGACTGCAGGGATGCTACCAGTTTAGGAATTTAGAAATGTTACCATTGTTGATTAGTCTGTATAAAAACGTAGTTTAATAAAATGCCTTTTGTCCATAGATGCACTGTCTATGATTTCTGCGTCAATGCTGAAAAGTGCTAAAGCAAGTAAGGTTATCAGTACCTCACTCTAGTGTCATGGCTTCTCTGCTTCTCTTTCTGTGGTCTCCCCAGCTGTGCTTACTGCTTAGCCGGCCCTTCAACCTGGTCTCCTGGGTCCCTGCCATGCTGTGTCTTCTTTTCCACCTGAGGAGACAGCACTGTGCTGGGCCATGCAATGAACACATGGGCCCATCTTAACGCATCAGACCTAATGTGTAACAAATTAAGTTCATGAGAGAGGCCACAGCACAAGGAAGGAGCCTTTTTGCTGATCTGCTTTGAGCGCCAAGCCCCGCTATCTGCAGCTGATCACAGATCCCACAGGCAGCTGGGTCTGGCATGTGAGGCTGTGAGTTGGGAGATGAAACTCGAGGACACCACATACTTCTGCTTGCATAGGACTGTGAGTCAAGGGAAAATTATGGGTGGCCAAGCATGGAGAGCTTTGTCTTCCTCTCCCCAGCCTTAGTCCTGGTTTTGGAATGGTGCTGTACTGACAAGGTCCTATTGTCATGTTGACCTATCACTTCCAACAGCAGTGTGTTTCTGCCCATTTTCCTGCTTTTTTTTCCCTTTCTCATAACAAAGCCTGGAACTTACTTTGTCTTCCAGTTTATTCTGATGCTCCCATTGCTGTAATACCCAGTTTTTACAAAGATCTATGAAGGTAGCATTTCTGGAAGGTTGGAAACATTGTGTTGCTAGTGGAGCAAGGCAAGACGAGAGGCATGTCCCCACTGTGCCACAGAGTGTGCCCCAGAAAGTGCTGAGCTTCCATTGACCCTGCTACAGAACTGAGAACTTCTCAGCTGCACATGGCATGATGCTAGGCAGACTGCAGGCAACTTGCTGGCACAGTCACCTCCCCAGGAGGCTCCCAGGCATAAGACATCATGTGGTGACACAGCAGCTCAGCCTGGTACTAGCTCTCCACATCTGAGCCTTGCTCCGTTGCTTGCAGTGGACGTGCACAGTAATGCCCCAAACCTCTGTGGTCCAGCCCAAGCAATGCTGTAGGAAACCATCCAGACTGTCTTCTGTGGGTTTCCATCCCTCTGAAATATAAGAAACAATCTGAATTTCTTCTCTGTACCACGAGGACATGGTGATATTCCTGCAAAGAACATGGAGGAAAGGAAGGCCCCTGCATCTCTGAAACTATGGATAGAACAAGTTCTGGTATTCCTCCCTGCTGCCCATAAAAGGGAGACTTCCTTGCACAGGCAAAGAGGCTTGTAGGTGTGCAGGGGGCTGTTCCGCAAAGGGCAGTGAAATTACAGCCCCTAGTTACGTTTGGATAAACAAGTACCTTCATGTTTATCAAAAACCTGTAGCAATTTGTTTGTCATCCATCAGTCAGTTGTTTCATTCATAGTAGAAACAGTAATATAGGACTGTGATGCACAGCATGTATCTGAGATAATATTTTAATTATATTAGATGGAGATCAATCAGCAGATCCCAGATCTCCAACTCTGTCATCATCCACCTTCAAGGTTTTTTACAAATGCTGGCTGTTCCAGGGGAGGTCATGGGGACAAATAACTAAGTTGAGTGAGCATAGAAATGCTCTGGGTTTGAAGCGTGGTTTAAGAAACACAGCTGGGGGATGAAAGTGCTATTTTAGGAAATCAGTTCGGCACTGTTTTCAGGTTCATAGACATTCCAGATGAAAAAGACCTATTAGGTCATTTGTCCATCCTTCCTGCCAAGAAAGGATTATGAGAGCCATTGATACCTGAATTTGTGTCAGTCTTTCCAGGTGTCCTCTTTGTAGCAGCATAAATAAATCGGCCGCAGATTGTGCTGCTTCTGAATCACACACACGCTGCTTAGGGGGAAGCAGGCAGCAGCCGGGCACAGCTTTCCAAAAGACAGGACAAATCCATGAGCAATCATTTTCATTCCTCCTAATCAGACTCATATACTCACCAAAGAGAATGAGAAAAGAGTATGGCCCGATGTGTGACAACTTCATGCTTCATTACCTTCGAAGTGCCTGCAGGACAAATCAGTTTTCCTGATGATCGGATATGTTGGGCTTAACTCTTGATTTTGTTAGTCAAGATGAATATCCGGTACTTTGAATTCCCTTCCTGCAATTTGATGAGGAAGCAACTATCTTGCCTTTACATACTTAAATATCATTGCCTCCTGGGGATTGGCAGAGCCTGTTTGATGGTTCTTAAATTTGATTCTTAAATTGCTTTTAGGATGTACACAGGTACAGCTCAAATTGCAGAAACAAGCATTTGCTTTGTGGTGCAAATACTCAGAAGAGACAGAAGCAAGAACCTACTTTTGAGCTCCTTTATACTATTATGCATCAAGAGTGACTCATCTGAGACTGCAAGGGTTAATGTGGTGGCACAGAACTGTTGGGAAGAAGAGAAACAGGCCCCAGTAGCATGCATTTGTCCCCTTTCCTTGCTGAGTCTCATTTTCTTATGCCAATTTTTTCTTGCTAGCAGCTAATTTCTCTTTTGGATTCCTCTGATGTTTCCCTTGTGCAAGAAACTATCAGCTCCTGACAGAGGTCACAGGGAAACTCATTAAAAGTACAGCCTCCTGTCACCTCCATGGAGGAACCAAAACTCACAGAATGCTGGTGGGCTGGAAAGTTTTATGAAATATCTTAATGTGATGCTGCTGTTAGTTAAACACCATGGGCAGTATATATAAACTAGAAAACTGTGAGCCAACCTCTCCTTGCTGGACCTAGATAATGGATGTGCATTTGTTCCCAGTGCTCTCAGCACTTTCCACCTCCCGTGCTAATTCAGCATTTCTGCAGGGCTGCCTCTGTGAGGGTGCCCGGCACCAAAGGGTAGATGTGGCATTGCAGGGGACGCCCCGGACAGAAATCCAACAGTATGCAACTGATACTGGCAATTAATACACTTGGACAAAGAAGTGATTGCAGCAAAACCAGAGAGAAATCTATGTTGTTATCCTGCCCAGCAGCAGCTCCAAATGGACTAGGAGAGTAGGAGAAACTGACCAATAACTTGGATTTTTTTCAAAGGATAAAATACCTTTTCCTTTATGAAATATTCCTTTAAATTGGTTTTTGATTTTTTCAGCCAACTGAACAAACACAATAGCAGATGGAGTCCCTGTTTCTTCTCCCAGCATGTTCACAGCTGGAATGTGCAAAGCCTTAATCTCCATTTATAAGAATATTAGTAAATATATTTACACTTAGTGTTGCTATGGAGTCTGAATGGTAAATAATGATGATCTCAACATACTAAGGTGGTTGGCAAGGTAATCTGGGCTACAATACTTTTCTGCCATACTGCAATACAGGGACATTTCTTTAGGAAAATAACTGTTTGATGCATTAGTATGTGCAGCAAAATATGGGATTTAACCAGTATAATTCTTCTACATAATCCTGAGTCCCTTTATATAGACTTGGTTTTTAAAAAGAACAGTTCATAAAACAATTCTTTTAGTGTGACAAGGCTTGATTTGCCAGTGACTATCTAAGGACTAGCATACTTATAAGTTAGTTTGTAAAAAAGAATCCAACAACTTGGGTATTCTTATTATTACATCTCATTTAAAGAAAACATCTGTCCTGGGGTCAGCCCTTTAGTAATGACCTCAATATGTGAGTGTGTCAATTATATTTGGCATTGACACAAACTAGGGAGATTTTGCTAGTCCAGGGGGAGATGGGGGCTGGTAATCAGATGAACCAAAGGGCTGAAGTAGCAGGAATCAAATTACTCGCAGCAGTGCAAGGTGGAGCACCAGGTACCAGGGGAGTAATAAGAGGTTAAACTCAGAGCTCATCAGATGGAAACTGCAGAGGAGGAGGAACACTTGGGTACAGCAGACAAACTCAAGGTGACTACGTGCTGACAGTATGATACTTCCAAATGGTCCCAGGGGAGGAATTTCCAGAGGCAGAGAAATGTGAGACAGTGGCTATCTTAAGGTACTATTAACAGTTTGATACTGTGAATTATTAATATCATAAATATTACAGATTATCAATACACCGAGAATGAACATAAAATGGAGTAGTGGAGCAAACTTCCTGCCTGCCTTTGGGGTGGAGTTTGACCAGTTTCTGGCACAGCTACCTGCTACTGCAGTGGATTGGATCTGAAGGGCCAACACTTTCCTGGCTGGAGTCTGCCCAAACTGCCTTTAAGGACAAGCCCTGCCTCATCCAGACCCCTGTATCAGAGCCACACCACCTGGACTCGCTCTAGAGTTGAAAAGGAGCAGATATTTTAGGGACTGCAACACGTCTGATCTATCTAAACAGGTACTCTGGGATAAGACATATCATGTCCTGGAAGTGCCGATGTCACTCCATCCCTAGAAGCCTACACCTGCTCTGATGACTCCCACCCTGCCCACAGTCAGCAGGTTCAGCCCTGTAGATACAGCCCAGCTGACTACCAGAAAGTTTTGCTAGACAAACACATTCCTCTCCATATATTACTATTGACATTCAATATACATAAGTATTTAAAAAATTTTATTAACTTTTGGGGGAGGTATTATTTAGCTATATTTTTGTTCAGAATCCTTAATAGGTTTGAGGGGCAAATTTACATTTGGATTTTTGAACTGCCAGTGTCAAAATACTTATTTGTTTAAGAATAAGTATTTTTGCTGGAAGCTGTTTGGAACTGAGTTTCTGTAAAAACAAAATAGCAAAGTTTTAAATTATTGTGGCAGTTTGTATGGTTGTTTTTAGAAAACCTGGATTTTTCCAAAAAGATACAATAATTAAGGGATTTCTAGCCCTGGTACAAATTAAGTAAGCTGGCTCTGAGTGTCTATGAGAATCCCAGTTGCAGATTTTGGATCTCGCTTTGACTGACACATTCTTCATTTCAGTATGGTAACAACTGAGAAAAAAGCAAGATTTTTACATCAGTTGTCTTGGTTTTACACCAGTTACAGGAAATTCAGTTACTGTTTCACTTATGTCTCATAAGTAACTAAAGGCCTGATTTGCAAAGCAGGTGTGATGCCCGTGCATGTTCCTGGGGTCACGTCACCTGTTCATGCGTAGAGATTCATGTTCCCAATTTCCCCAGAACAAGCACATTTGGAAACATCGAGGACCAGGGCCAAAAGACATACCAGTGCTTCCAAGAGAAAGCCACGGGACATTTTTCTTGGGGAACAGGAGAACAGGGTGTGTGTGACAAGTTTCTCATTTCTGACTGTGATTGTGCCCCTTCCTTTGCTGTCACTGAACTGCCAGCTCTGTCCCTAGCAGACAGACATTATTCATCAGATCTGGGCCTGGCCATTAATTTTGTTGGGACCCCATTATGTTGCTTGAGCTGTTTCAAGCTGGTTCAGGTGTACGCAGCAATCTCTAGGCAGTGCAGACCTGCCTTCCCACTCATCTTCATCAGAGGAGGCAATGCTTCAGTCCTGTATTCAGGCAGGTGATCCCCATGCCCTGTAAAAACTGTGTTGAAGTGAATGGCAGCACCAGCACGAGTATGGGTTTGTATTACCAGATTGATCACTCTGGAAGATTTTGCTATCAAAAGGAAGACAGCTCTCTAGATTTCTGCTTTTTATGTTCATGAAAGATGGCAGAACTGCAGAAGAATGAAAGTAAACACCATGCATAATTTAACAAATATTCACTGCAGAAATATTTTTAAGATTACCTGCAGAAGTCTCAGAGAAATGTGAATAATTGGTGCTGTGTGCTGTGGAAAACAACAGGGCCCTCAAGCAGTTTGACATGCTGCCTGCCAGTCTGATGGTGCTGCCAATGGCACTGCTGTGGTGCAGCTGCAGTGGTCATTGGTAGAGGTTTTATTCTTCCAGTGCAGTGGTGGAGCTTTCAGTGCCATGCTCAGGTTTACGAGCTGTCCTGCAGCCCTGTTCCCACTGGCAGGTGGTACATCTGCCTTCTCCCTGTCCTGAGAGCCCAGCCATGTGTTTAGGAGGCATGGGTTTAGCGTGGATTTCCCTGGTGTCTGCCTCAGTGTTACCTCCAGCCCATCATTGCTTGCTGTGGCATAGAGTAAACATCGCTAAATGTGACTTTTGATGGGTTAGGATTTGGGGTGAAGGAAGGAAGGAAGGATGGATGAATGAATGGGAAAAAGTGGAAGTGCTGCTGGGATGCCATGTCTACCCACATACACCTGCTCTGAAATATGTAGGAAAAATATAGAAGACAGAGTATAAAACACCAGATACCAGCAAGGAGCAGAAGATTGACAATACTGGTTGGGACTGGCATTCCCTCAAGAGCAGTATCCTCTACCTACAAGCAGCCTAGACCAGCTGCTTTCAATAAAGAATAAGAAACCTGGATGCTGCTACTGGATGGTTTTTTCAGGGTAAAATGTCTTTCATACCTGTGTTAAATAAAGGGGGTGTTATTCTCTGAGAAATCAATGTTTACACTCATCATAAAACTCACGTCTTTTAATCCTTAGCAAATAATCACTTCCAGCACCATGAATAGAAGTAGAAAGCTTTTCTTAAACAGATGCAAGGATTCCTGCATCACGATCTGGATATATGATTTGATGCTTTTCCAGTTTCAAGTCAGTGAAAATAAAGACCCACAGCAAAATAAAGGCAAGGAAAAGTGAGCAAAATTAGGCCAAAACAAAGTCAAAAATCTTCAAGAATTTAATTTCAGAGACCAAAGAGAGACGGCACTGTTAGATGTTGCAGAGTGCAGAAGAGAGGCCATCATCATTCTAGGCTGAGTTAATGCAAAGTCATGGAGCACTGGGAATACAGTTTGTTTTCTTCCCTCTCTCTATACCATGTAGATATGGCCTTTGAGTAACCTGGGCATATAGCACAAGAAATGTCAAGAGATCAAACTGAGTTTATTTTTCTGGGAATACCCATCAAGCTGCAAGAAAGAAAAGGTCACTGTCTTTTTGGAAGGGTTTAAAAATGTCCCTCAGATGCTACGGTCTGTGCAGATGCAAAGTTTGTATAATTCTGAGAAAACTGCGGTGGTTGTAGAGGTGTTTATCCCACCATTTTCTGAAGAGAGAAGCCAATTAGAAAAACTAGCCACACTTCTTAAATGCTAACTGCAACAAGTGTAGACTTTCCTGTTTGCTTTTTTGTATTACAGACACTTCAGTTGTTAGAAGAACGGCAATCACTGCACGATTTGTAGGAAATTTGGTCTTACAAGGCACCTCTTTCAGGAACGGCTGCAGGTCAGTCCTCCAGAGCACCATTTAATCAAATAGTTGTATCCATTAATTATTTTTCACCAGAAGCCAAATATATTTGAAAAAATGAGATGCTGAATCCAGAACACTCCAAAAAACAGTGAACAGAAACTCTCTGGTTACTTGAAAATTGCCTGGAGTCACACAGAAATAATTAAAATTTCATTTTCCTTAAAAAAAAAGTGCAAATTATTACTCTTTCACAAAGAGCCATTTTTTAATTAGACCAGTCAGTTTCTGCTTAACAAATTTAAGTCTCTGCCTGCATTGAATGAAGTGCTATGGATTTGAGCACAGCATCCCTCCCCTCACTGTTTCAGGGCTGTACGGGGTGCAGGAGAGAACAACACACCCCTGTGGGATCTTCCAGACAGGCACTTCTGAGTCCTTTGCAAACATGACTAGGTATCTGGAGGTGAGATCATTAGGTATTGTTAGCGCTGTTGGTTTCTAGTTGGCACAGAGAGACTAAGGGATTAAGAGCTGTGCCTCGCGTCTCCTCTGTCTTGTTCAATGGAGTGACACAGCGCCCAGGCAGTACATCTCTATATGTTTGCACAGCCCTTGGCTGCAGCAGTTGTCCCCAGCTTCTTCTCTAGCCTGGGCCGTGCTCCTTCCAAAGGGGGAGAGGGCAGAGCCATGCCTTCCTCTCCATGCAAGTGTCTCGGCATTAGGCAGTGGGGGTTGAGCAGTAACTCCATGGAGGGAGGTGTGGGTGTGCATGGGGAGAGATGGAGGGACCCCCATCACCTGAGAGTCAGAGTCCAGATGCAGGGAATCACCCCAGCCACACGAATTGAAGCCCTTGTCTTCACAAGGAGCACAGCTGGTCCGAAAAACTTCCACCCACGTTTTATATGGAAAAAAGGACCTGTTTTTCAAAATATCTTTGATTTCTTCAGGCTTTGTCAATGGGCTCAGCACAGACTAGTGATTTAGGTCTGCAGACACCTGCAGGTTTCCTTTGTGCCCTTGAGAGGGATTCAGGTCCCCCACTCCTGCTGCTCCTTCTCTGTGCAATGGGAGTCACTAGATTGCTTATGTGTCAGATGTGTGGTCAAGCTAAGGGCATGGAAAGCCAGGTTGACAGCAAAAATGCAGGCAAGTATCCACTCTCATATCTAAAAGGCAAAGCAGAGCTCTTCCTCTGGAAATCCTTTGGCTTCAAAGAAAACAATCCTGCTGCAAGACCCTGCCAGGGAGGTGCAAGTGAGCTTTGCTATGTAAAGAGCAGAGCTCCCCTGAGAAAAGACTTTTTCTGTAATTCTCACTTCATTCACATCTTTCTTTCAGCATCTATTCACTGTTAATTATTGTTTCAGACTCTACCCTTCTCCTGCCTTTTTTTTCTCCAATTGCTTCAAGGCACTAGAAGGTTAATAGGCCATGCGTCTATTTTCAGCTCCGCATCTCTTTAACATAGGAGAACCTGGCTAATGGCAAAATAAGCACCCCTAGCCAGCATGAACTATTTCTGCCTCCAGTGCCCTTCCAGATATTATTTCATATTTTTTTCAATAAAGTGACAGCAAATACCCAGTGACCTTCAGCACAAGATGCAACATGTGGACTCTTGCATCCCTATGACAGGTGCCTGCAATTGGAGACTGCCTGGAAAGGCAGAAATGCTTCCAGCAAATTGTGTTGCACCAGCTTCACTTCTGCTGTGTGTGCACAGAAACAGCAGAAGATGGAAGAACACTTAGAAAAGGACACCATCCCCCTGCACAAATTGTAGACTATCCCCTCTGGCTGAAATGACTTTATGAAAGCCACATCAGTGCTGAAGCACCCCAGAAAACGTGAAACTGTACTGAAGG
Organism: Brachypteracias leptosomus; assembly: GCA_013401335.1. NCBI lineage: Eukaryota > Metazoa > Chordata > Aves > Coraciiformes > Brachypteraciidae > Brachypteracias > Brachypteracias leptosomus. Next base: position 151,399 of record VYZX01029365.1, on the reverse strand, counting down.
TACCTGTGGTGATAGAGGGCTGGATGCTTGCACAGATGTGGGGACAGCCCAGAAAAGCCAATGGGATTCTGAGTAAAATTTGCCAGACAACAGTATCCTCCTGACCAGGGCTTGTAGCTCGTATTCTGACAGTGCAGGTGGTGCAGATCCCTCAGCACTAGAGAGAGGCCCAGAGACAGAGCTCAAAGGCAATGATCATAACTGAGATGCACACACACTGCCACAAGCCATGAGATGTCCCATAAAAGGGAGGGACCAACTTGAAAGATATTTTCAATAACTTCAAGTCACATGGAGGGGTGCCAAGTGCCAGAATTAGTCATATTGTGACAGAAAGAAAAGCCAGGAGCAGCAGAAGGGGGTAAAATTCACTTTGTGTTATAGTGACTACATAGGAGGGTGCTTTCCTGAGGTGCTTCCTTGGGTGATCCTGAGGGTGATTTCCTGAGATGGAAATCATCAGATGGACTGCAGATGTTTCTAGGGCATGATTCATCTCTCCCCAGAGGACATGTCAACATTCAGTCGGAAGAATTGTACCATTTCTCAATCACAAGACTGCAAAGGTGCATCCCTTTGGGGAGGGCCACTGGAATGGTTCAGTCACTGGTGATTGTAGGGAAAAAAAGATAAAACAACCTCTCACCAAAGTATGTTGTTAGCCACTGCCCACCCAGATCTGGTGGGCTACAATAATACCAGGAATATAAATCTGGATGATGGGACACAGCCTTGCAAAAAAATTGTCACAATGGTTAACACTGAAAGGCCAAGGTGGCACATTCTCAAAGCCAGTTATGGTTCTGTGAGAAAGTTCTCAATGCTAAATTCGACTTTTTTCAAAGGCATCAGGATATTCATTCAAAGGAGTTCCAGGAAAAGATGTTAAAAAGGTCAGATCTGAGCCTTTCCATTTAGTTTAATTTAATTCCTTTAATTTCCTTAAAGAGTTGAGAAGTCCAAGGAAAGAAACAGATATATTTTATACTGATTTTGGATGAATAACATTACTGATAAATTGCTAATGCTTATTGTGCATGCAGAAGAGCTTGGGGAGGTAGAACAGGCCTTTCTTAGCAGTGGTTGGGCAAAACCACACACGTGTTCTGGCTTTTAATTCTCCAGAGCTAGCCCTTGCCAAGGCCCTCTTGTGTCGCAATTCCTTCTGTTACTGGTACCAGCACAGCCTGTCTGGCAGTCAAGGAGCTGAAGAAGTGAGACCAAAGGTGATGTATGTGGGGAAGAAGTTGGAGGAGGATAGTGAGAACCAACATGGTGTTCATGCCCTGGATAAAGTCACCCTGGGGATGACCTCACCAACACCGAGGAACTGGGATGCTGGGACTTCAGAGAAGACTTGGAATGGCCCAGAGCTGGGTGTGTTGTTTGTATGCAGTTGTAGCTCTTTGTGAGGTTCATGTGGGCTGCTAGCTGCTGTTGTGGGTGTATGTGAATGAGGTTGATGAGATAAGTTGAGAGATGAAGAGCCACTGGATGCTGCAAGTAGGGTTGTGTTCAGTCCTGGTCAGTTGGAACCGAGGTGCCTGCTGGCCCACCTTACTGAAGGGAGGGCACAGAGCAGGAAGGGCATTGTCCACCATGGAAATCCCAGGGAAGCACCACCAAAACTGCAAGCTTTACACCTGGTCTCCTTCTGGGACAAAAGGAGATGATGTCCATCTGCAGGAGCTTTCACCTCTCCTCTGAGCAACTAGGTGTTCATAGACTGCTGTTTGGCCTTGGTATTTTTAACTCATTTTGATTCTTTTTGAGGGTCATTTCAGAAGTGGTGAGCATAAATAGGGTACCTGGAGTGACAAGTCTGACTCAGCAGTAGCTTGGTCACTGAGGCATGAAAGCAGGAGAGGCACCTTTGGCACTATGTCTTTCCCTGGTGTTGCAAGGGAACAATGCTCTCTGTCTGCCCTCACCTGCTCCATCACCCTGAGGACTACACCAATGCCTTGTGAAATGACCCATCCACAGCCTCACAAGGGGTTTTGCAATGGGTTTAGGACATTGCTTGCCCCTGACTGTCAGAAACACAAAGAGTTCCACAAAGCAAATATACGTGAGTGCTAGTTTTGTCTCCTTAAAAGCACATGCTATGTGAAGGGCTCACCAGCTGCACAGTTTCCCTCAGGACTGTTTTACAGATGGTGTTTTGACTGGGGCTGCAATGGGTGGCACCTTTCAGTTGCCTTTTAGTGGCTACATCTGCCATGGTCCATATTTGAATCTTCTGCTTTGGAAGGTATGTGTATTCTTGGTGCATGCTCGCGTGATGCTGGGTTTCCTGTAGAGCTGAACCCATTCATGCCAGAATAATGAAGGACCCATATAGCCTAATGAAGTGAAGCAGGGCTTATTCCTGCAGTGTTGCAGTCACTGTTCAATGTAGAGCATGAATTTTGACCAATGGGACACTCGTCTTGGGCTCGCATTTATCTTATAACCTGCTTAGTGTACATGGTGCTTTTAAATCTCAAGAGTTTTCCTGATGGTTTCCTATACCAGTTTTCGTATTGACTTGAGGTCTGCAGTGACAGAAGTAACACAGCCACAGCCTTCTCTAAAGGACTTCCAAGATATTTTGTACACCACACGTGGTCTCCTGCCAACAACTTGCCCAGCAGGTATGGGCAGCAACATAGCTTTGCTGGGCTGTAATTTAGCAGCCCAAGTACATGAAGCACAGAGATCCTGAGGCTGATTTTCTAGCCCTGCCGCCTTGCTGATTGTATGGGTAAACCTGTTGATGAAGGCTGTATGCCACACTACCTCTTTGCAGGATGGTGACACAGCGGTCTGCCATGAAAGCAGCAGGAAAAGTGGGAGCCAGGGCTGCTCTTCAAGGCGGGGCTTGACTTGTGCTTTGCAGATCACCTGGGGACTCGGCAGTGTCCACAAGGAGAAATGCCTTCTGGTGAGCTCCCTCTTCAATGCAGTTATCTTGGGTTTTGAAGGACTTTCTTCAAAGCAGGAGGCAGGGAAAACACCACCTGTGGCTTGGATGCCCCTGGCTTCCCCCTGGCCTTCCCCCAGCCCTGCTCCAGGGGTGAAAACTAGAGGCAAGCAAGGATCGTCTCTCTTGTTCCATGTCAGCAATCTAATGCAAAAGGATAAGGTGTCAAACTCTGGGACTTCACCTAGGACAGGCCAGGGCAGGAGACCAGGGGCTTAGCATAGGGTAAAAGGTGTGGAGATGCAGAGGTCACCCCTCCTGCTGTGGAGATAGACAAGGATAACTGAGCAAGCCCCATCCATTTTTGTTCTTCCAGTTGTGGGATTTTAATAATGCATGATTCAGGAAAGTGCTGCATACAGCAATTACTCATGAAGTCCATCCAACTCATGTGTGAATGAATACCAAAATACTAAGTTTGCCCTTAGCCCTTAATAGGGAACAAGTTGAATCCCATTTGGATCATTGATTTCAAGTGAGAGTTCAGTATCAAAATGCTTTTGACATATTTGCCAGCTGTGTAGTTTATAGAAGTTATTTGCTGTTGCTGCATTTTCAATTTGTCCTGACTCTGTGAGCAGAGTTGGCAGGTGTGATATCAGAGAGAGGGACATCTCTGGTTAACTGGTGGCTTGTGGTTGGCCTCCAGGATGACATGGTGACAAAATCGGCTTGCAGAAGATATTGGGAGCCTGTGTCCCACAGCAGCCTCTCTGGGGAAAACACAGGGACTGGTAGGAGGACAAGGATTCATCCACTCCTGTCAGCTTCACTCCATTTCACATTTCAGTGGCCAATACACATGCTAGAAGGACCTGTGTGCAAGTTCATGATGGATCTTGAGATGTACTATAAAACCTTTCTCAGACTGGGGGGTACATATCTCACTGGATTGGATGGCTTTTGACCACATTTTGGGTCCATAAAACTCCATTAGCTTCTAAAACCTTACCAAGCTGGAAGCTCTTCTCTGATGGAGAGCAGTTCATTCTGTGAAAGATATTTTGCAAAATTTTGCAGTGCACTTTATGCTTTTTTTTCATTTTGGAGCGGGAGAACTCCACACCAGATGTTCTTCCATTTTCTTGCTTTTCTTCCTTGTTGTTGACAGTGATTCAGATCCACCGAGGGCAAAAAAGCCACTCAAGAACTTAGATTTTGAAACATAATGCTTAATAATTAAATAAAAACTTGCACAGGGATTAGCCAATTTCCTGTAGTTGATACTAATCTATACGTTTTATTAATGAGTATTTCAACCAAGGAATGCATTTTCTAAGTCTATAAAGTATCCACTGTTTTTTTCTGAATTCCTTCATAGTCTTATAATTATAAAAGCCCAATGTGTTTTTAATCTCAATAATTTAATTGCAAGCTGGCATCAGGAAGAAATGTATCCTTATGTCATATAGATATGTACCACTATCCCAAGTGCATTACAGTGTGGGGGTTTTTTTGTCTTCTGTGGCTTCAGAAATAGGTCACTGCTGAAGAAACGCAAGACCATTGGCAAATTCAGGTGTTACAGAACTCTTGTACTATTACAGAATGCTTGTTATTGCACTCTTATACTGTCTGGGGATCTGAAGTGGCTGGGAGTCACTCATTGAAGGGGGGTTGGACTAGATGACCTTTACAGGTCACTTCCAACTTAAACTATTCTATGATTCTATCCTGACCTCTGGGTCAGTGACATCTTGATCCTTATTCCCAAATCTGGTCTATTTTGCTGAGGATTAGGATAGAATGGATAGAATATCTCTTTATTATATAGAATAATATGCTGGAAGTTTTTGCAGGGGTATGTTTGTGCCACCAGGCTGCTTCTTGGGATCACTGCAAAAGGAAAGCCTGTGCTGCTGCAGGATTTGGTGGTGAAGTATGATGCCACCTCAGAAACAGAGAAAGTGAAGGAAGACATTCACACATGAGGTGATGGTCCTTCTATGTCAGTAAAGCCAGGGCTTTTCCAGGGGAGTGAGAAGGCATGTCTCCTTAGAGCCGTGTGAAGACGGGGAGAAAGAGAAGGCATGTACCACTGCAAAGACCAGCACTCTGGCAGAGAGGACCAAACCAGAGAAGGGAAAAAGACCACCTTCTTGTTGGAGTTACAAATTAATAGATCAGACCCCAGGCAGGGGAATGCATTACTTGCAAGGATCCCATGCAAGTGAGATTGTGAAAAATAAAGAAATGATGATTTGGATGACAGAATCTGCCAGCTATGTTGGATGTCCTCTGTGAAATGTCCCCTTCTCAGGGCACAGACATGGGGCTGCAAACTCATGTGTCAAATGCTGGAGCATGGCCCACCCACAAAGCCTGGTTGTCCAAGCCAGGCAATCTGGGCCACGTGGGCAGCAGGCCATTTTGCAGGAACAGTGGTGCAGGCAGGATTAAGTGGGGAATGTATCTCTGGGGCATAGGTGGAGATGATGCTCTGAGAGATCGACACAGAGAGATGTAAGGACAAAGTATGAACAAGGTCCTGACCCCATCTGAAAGTGTCCCTCCAGGCAGGTCACTGCACTTGGAGTGCTTTGCTGCACCCAGCTCTAGCTCCTCGCCACCTTTCAGCTGGAAATGAGCATTACTTAAATGGTTTGAAGGTGCTGTAAAATAATTTCCCCAAACCGAAGAGACAGATGCTGAAGAGCACTTTATGATGAATAAATGATGTGACAGAAAGGAACACAAGTGAGTACGCAGGTGCTTCCTCCCCCTCACACGCACGGGTAGAACTCATCCCTGCCACCTCCTCACAACCTCTTTATCCTTTCAATTTTATACTCATGTAAGTATGTACCCTACACTGGAATATACCCTATAATTTTATTATCCTCTCAGTTATCACTTCCATCTTCCAAGCACTTGACCAAAACACACTGCTCAGCCTGACCCACCCTTGAGATAATTCATTTATGCTCTTTCATTTCAGGGCTGAGTCTTAACACACCACAGTTGGACAACTGTTGAGACCCTTTTTGTCTCCCTGCACAGCAATTAAAGGGGGCATAGCACTTGTTGGGCCCCCTCCCACTGCCCCCAAACACAAGACTACTCCTGCTGCCTTCATGTAAATGAAAACCACAGGATCAGAGCCTCAAGGGCTAGAAAATATTTTAGCATTAATATTTATTCATTCTCACTTGGCAACTTAGCTTGCACTTTGATGAATAACTGCTGAGAAGGAGGTAGTGGGCAGGAGTGCTTAGGGAGGGCAAAGAATAGTCCAGAGGGAAGGAAAGGGAGGACAGGTCTTGCAGCAGGAGCTCCTAACTCCAAACTCTGAGTAGCTCAAGCAATATGTGCTGTGTGTCAGAGGCGAGTAACAGGCGAGGAGACAGCAGTGGTTTTAATTTAACTGGGAAACGTTGGTTTTTTTGCAAAATGCTGCCTGTAATGTTTTGCCCCTTTGCAGCACAAATGGTATTTGTGGCTGGACAGAAAGAGCTCTAATGTCTGCAAGTCTCCAGGCGGGAAAAAACCATCTCTTTGGTTCCTCCCAAGTGCCCAACTGCATCGGGAGCAGCCATCCCCTGTACACATTGAGCCAAAGACAACAAGGATCCGACATTGTGGGTCTGTCTCCCCAGGGATGCCAGCGCCCTTTTCACAGGCAGCGTGGCTCTGTTTGTGGCTGCTGGGCACCAGCTGCCTGGCACCAGCAGCGATGCTGTGGCACCGGAGCAGTGCCAGGACACCCAGCTTGTAAGCCCCCATGCAGCATCGAGTGCAGGGACCCTGCTCACTTTGTGGAGCAGAGCAGCCTGTAACATCAGAGCCAGTGTGCAAGTAGAGCCAAGAAAAGGTGATGTGGACATCTCCCCACTCCCATCTGGTTTTCCTACTTAGATTGCAAACTCTTTAGGGTAGGGGTCCTATCTGGAACACAACCTCAGTATGGTTGAGATTGGAGATAGCCCAGTAACAACAGGATATATTTATTCTCTGGAAAGTTCATTGCTGGATGTTCATCTCCCTGGGTGATTCATTAATAATGGTCTCTACATGCATTTTTTTCAGCAATGCCTTTTAAATTCAGTTACACACTTCTTCATTTGTAGAGAAAGACAAGCTGAATGAACATGTCACCAGCATGTCACTTTTTCATTCCTCTCTCTGCCTCTGCCCTTCCTTTAATAGTCTGAACCAATTTTAGAAAAGTCTCCAATGCCATTGATGATCCATTGCCTCAAAGAACTATAGAGCTTAGCTACAGTCAACGTGGGTACACTACTTGCTGCACAGGGTCACTACCAAGGGAAGAAGAGTACTAGCACGGGCAGCCTTGGTGCAAAGCTGATGATGCATGGTATGTTCTGCTGCAGCCACTTCAAAGATTCCAATTTTGGTCCTTTTATTTTTAACTAGATTAAACTGACAGATCCCACACCTTTTAAAGAGACGTTTTAGGCTGTACTGAATGCAGCTATTGCACATATTGGTACCAAATACGCAACGAGTAAGAATTTTTAAAGCCCTCGTTCCCTGCAAAGAGAGAACTCGTGATCTGCCATGGTGTGCTTCACTTGCACAGCCCAGCACCATTCTCAGCCTGGCCCTTGGTCCAGGCAGCAGCAGACCTCATCCTCTCTTCAAGGAAGAAGAAACGAGGGATGTGAGCCCAGGTGTCCCCCACAGCTCCCCAATGGGTCCTTATTATGGCTAAACATGCCATCATGAATGAATAAAGAGGCAAATCTGACCCAGTTCTGTCCCAGCCTCGCTGCTGTGTGACCATCAGCATCGTGGCCCAGCAGACGGAGCCTGGGAGAGGCAGCTCCTGGCCAGGCAGCAGAGCTCCAGATGGCAGCTCGGCTCTGTGCCCAGTTTGCCACAGTTGGAGACAGAACTTATGAAGAAAAGCCACCCCGGGGCCTTTCCGATTTTCCTTGAAGTCACTAAACATCCCCGGTTGAGCAGGAGCAGCAGGAGCAAGGAAGGACAAACTCAGGACCTTTGCTTCTTCCATCAATGAGAGGGAGGAAAAAAGATGAGGGTGGGATCACAAGGGTGAAATTGGCACTCTGCAGAAACCTGGGCTGGAGTCCTCCATGAATTTCAGCATCTGACAGAGAGAGAGGAAAATCCGACAGATTAAGTCCATCCAGGTTTGAAAACCATAGCACAAAACCATTCCTCCTCAGATGCCAAACCAAAACTGCGGTGGGCGAGAGACTTTGCTTAGCTGGAGGTTGGGCTAGAAACATGCTCCATAACAGCAGCTGTGCAAACCACGTAAGTGACTTGTTTTCAAGACACATATTGAATGATGTTGCTCAAGCCTCACAGCTGTAGATTCTTATTAGGCCTGTGCCCAATGTAAGTGTTTCAATAATTTTGCTTATTACATCAGTTAGCAACAGCCTGAAGTAAAATCCCATCTTACTACAAAGAACCTGTTTACAGCCTGGCTTGCAGGAAAGGCCCTTGGCGAGGCTGTGGCCCCTAAATCCAGCAAAGCAAAGTCCCCAGGTGACTGCAAATGTCCCAGGAGAGCCCTAATCCTACAGGAGCAGCAAAAGCCTGATGTAAACATCTGTGCACAGGCAACTCTGGAAATGCTGGAGGAGAAGTAGCTACAAAGCTTTGATGTATGGAGGCTCTGTGCTGCTCTTCTGCATATAGGAGCAAGATGAGTAAAGCTGCACTGGCCATTTTTGCTGGTCATAGTTGATATTGCAGCCAAGCATCTCAATGCCACAGAGGTGGCTCAGAGCAAATGATCCCATAAGGCTGGTGCCTCCAGGACCATGGTGCAAAGGCTGAGCAGCTCAGAGGCATGGTGTCCTCAAACTCCTAACCTGAACACTTGGGACAGTCCCCTTGGATGGCTAGGAATTGCTCCAGCACATGCACTGGCAACATGTCAAAGCTAGTCTGAGACCAGCCTTTGTGAGTTGTCCTGTGCCAGCAACATGGATCTTCCACAACAGAGGCAACTTGGACAAAGCAGTGGTTGATATCACCAGTATGGGTGGCCAGGTAGCCGTTAACCTATGCTTGATGAGCAACAAGGGCCAAATCAGACATTACGCAAATTCTCCTGTGGAAGCAGAATCCTATAGTTTCCCTAAATGGGAGCTTTCCATACACAGCTGGGTGTTTTCTTTTAAAGTATCCATATGTTCTCATTTGCAGGCAGCAGAAAGCTCTGCTCAAGGCATATCCATCATAAATAGGAGCTCTTTATTTTATGGCCAACTCTTCTCATTTTATGACTGTGGATGGTAGTTTATGTCTCAAGAGATTTACTGCTTTGCTGTTGCTGGCGTCATACACGTGGCTGGGTGCTCGGTCTTCTGCCGTGGTGCCACCCAGCACCTGGTGCTGGTGCCCAGAAGTGTGCTGTGGTGTGCAACAACATCAGGCAGAACCAGGTTGATTTTATTTCTGTGCTTATTGTCACTTCAGATTTGTAGGTGGCCTTCACGCTGAAGTTAGAGCAGGGTTCAAGCAACATAAATTCAAATCTCAGCCTTGCCAAATGCTTCCTGTGTTCTCTAGAGGGAGTTATATAAACTCCTAAGCTGCAAAATGGAGACAAACTCTCCCAAAATTTCACTCTCCCTAATGCTTTGTCTGGCTGGTCTGCTTAGACTAGTTCCTTTGGGCCATCAGCTGCTTCTGAAGAGGTGTTTGTACATCTGGCCCTGAATTTGGCTGAGATCTTGCTCTCCACGTATGACCATAGATAACAAATTAGTGAATAAATAGCTCACTCCAGGGCTTCAATAAGGTGATAGGCTGCACAAAAAGCCTCCACGGGACTCAGGATTCAGCAACCCTTCTGCCAAACATGGTAGAGCAATCAGGCACCACAGGCAAGGAGGTAACAATAAAATAGATAAGCCAACTAGTATATTACTAATAAAGCTGTGCTTTTGTGCAGCTGGAGAGAAAATTGATTGATGCTGGCCCTAGACAACAGTGAAGAGACAGAAAGATCATGTTGGGAATTTGCCCCTCCTTAGATGCTTGTTTCTGCCCTTGTACTTCACCAATGGTGTCCAAAAGCATTGCCCAGGAGGGGGTGGATTTGCAGCTTGTGCCCATCAACCCATTGGCAGTGCCTGATGCCAAGGAGGTCAGTGTAGCTTGTGCCACCTAAAACTTTGTCCTCCTGTCACAAGCCATGTCATGCAATCGTGGCAGCCTTCCCCAAACACAGAGGAAACAGCAAGGCTGTGCTCTGGTAACCAAAAGCAGATGACAGCCCAGGGTTGTTGTGGGGTTTTTTTATTTTAATTTGTGGTATGGAAATACAGATGCTGCAGCAGCTGTTCTGTAGTATTTAGTCAGAATATGTTTCCTGAATGCCATATTAGTGATCTTTCCTGCTTTTTTTGTCAGGTTGCTGATCCTCTGTATTACGTTTCTCTTTAGTGCCTGTTTGTTGCTTTGTGGCAAAACATCTTGCAAAACAAGCATTTATTCTTTAAGAGGTTACTGTGATATGAACCTGATCTGGCCCATTTTATACATATATTTTGCGAGAATATTCACAACCTTCTGCAAACTGATGTGTGGAGACTTCTGACAGTTATCAAGCTGTGCAAAAAAACCTTAAATTATTCCGTTTGGGGAATTTCAACTGGAAAGATGACACAGACTGATGCACTTCACTCAAGCATCCTTGAAAATACTTTTTTTCCACATCACTTTCATGTCAGGAAAGTGCTGAAAGCGCTGCTGGAAAAATTCCAGTATTCAACCTGCTTTGTCTGAGAGCTTTCCAGCAAACATGCGGGAGTGCAGTAAAAGCCTCTATTTTTATTTTAGTATTTGCATACAACTCACTGTCAGAAATCAGTTCCAGATGTGCTCAGAGGCACTAGAGAGCTCTACAAGGGCTGTGGCCAGATAGCAAATGAGAAAACATTCCCTGATGCAAAAAAAAAGACTAAATAAATATTTTTTTCAACCTTACAAAAACCACAGTAGCTCCTTTAGCAGCCAATCAAAAAGCAGGAACAAGGGCTGAAGGCTTTCCTCAGTCTTCCTCCTAGGAAAGCCTTGAATTCATGGAAAGTGGGGCCAGGGAAGCATGTGCGACATCTCCATGGGCTGCAGGTTTGTGGTGACATGGGGAAAAATTTCAGCCAAAGGTGAATGAGAGTTTCCCCAGTAGCTCTGTAGGAGCACTGTGAAGCTCCTCTTGGTGTCAGTATGAGAGTTTTGTTGCATCATCCTCTGCTTATCATTATCTCCCCCAGGGTGTATCTTCTAACAGGCTATTCTCCCTCCTTCTGTACTCCAGATTTCATTCTGTGGCATTTCTGAGCCTCACCTGAGCAAAAGAAATGTAATAAGCTTCTTTGTCTAGAAAATTATCTTAATTAGCAGTAATTTACTTAATTGTTCTCATGTGAACAATGAGAAAGATTAATGTCACACATTGAAAATGCATTCAAGTAACAAACGTGTCTTTCCTAAGACAACGTTTGACTACACTTCTATTTCAATGGGTACTAGAAGGTTGGACTCTAGTAAATACGGTCCTGATCCAAAGCTATCTCACTGAAGGGGAGAACTGTCTGTTCATTAGAGTGAAGTATTACTTACACTGACAAATGCTTAGCTGACTTGAAATCTTAATCATCTGAACTGATTCCTCCAGCAAAGATTAGGTGATGATGTGTTCAGCTCAAGGGCCCTCTCATGCTAGATGGTTCTGAAGCCAAGCCACTGTACAGAGGCTTCTCATAAGCTGAACTGTGAGTCTTTTCATCCTCTTTTCTGTGGCAATGGTTGTGCTTGGAGACATTACTGAGAGTACCACTCATAGTAGGGGGGAGCACAGAGTTAAAACAAGAGGTTGACCATCTTAACCAGCTATTCGCATAATTTTTTGTTTCCTGGCATGTATAGTGATGTGCATGTGCTAACGTGTGCCCTCATAAACCTATGGAGAAGTTTGTTTACCTGTGTGAACCATTAGCCAGGGCCAGGCTGCAGGAGGAACTGGGTGGGACAGCAGCAGATCTGAGGACATGTGAGGTGGGGCCTGTGGGGCCAGTGGGGCTGGGTCACCAGAGACAGTTTGTGCCCACTCACTGTGGTAGCCTGGCACCTGGGGTTTTGTGGGAAGATGTAGCTCACACACCACAAAATCATTAGCCCTAAAGTGAGGGGAGTAATGATGGCAGCTAACCATTTTGAATTGCAGAGGCTGCTCAAGCACAGCCACCCTGCTGCAAGCCACTGTCATGCCCTGGGCTGATGATAACCTAAAAAAAGGGGGAAAGGTGGCCCTCACTGGTCCCCAGCCCCAGCATCACTCACCCCTTGCATCCCCTGTCACAGTAGGAAGGAGGGCAGACTGGTTTTCCCCATCCTGATTGAGTAGGTGCTGTGTTTTCAAAGTGGTACCTTTCCTGCACAGTTCCCCATTTCAAGGAGAAACTCTGGACCTTTAAACACTGACCTTAAATCCCAATGGCTCACTCTGCCCCTGCTCAAACTCCAGTTTGCAGTGCTTTCCAGCCACAGATGTAGAACATGAAAAGCTGTGTGAGAAAAGGAAAGGGCTCCTCAGAGAGTTAGCAAGAATGGAAAGGATGAAAGAGAATGTCAGGGAGGGGCCACCCAAGGGATCCCTCACAAGGGAACAGGTTGCAGCCTGAAGTCTTTGTGTGCAGGTGAAGGGAAAATGCTCCCAACAGTGGTCGATGTGTCTCACCTCCAGCCCGATAGCTCAGTTTATAGAGGTTGCTGACTTAAAAATACACCCTACTGCCTAATGGTAGCTAGCAAACATTACCTACATATCTTTGAACAGCAACAACAACTTCTGCCTGACACTGATACACGTCAATGAGAGCAAAACACTGCAGTCTTGAGCGAGGACATCTCAGTTGTTTGAGCTTAACACTTCTTAGTTCAGAGCAGAACCAGAGTCATCATTATGGACAAAAATAAACCCCAGTTGTTGTTGGAAGCCTTCAGATCAAAAGCAGGTTTGGGAGCACAGCCAGTGCCCTTCTCTGCTGCCTGTCCCCTGAGAAGCAATGGGGAAGACGCAGACAAGTGGGATTTTATTCATTTTTAATTACTTGCAATGGTGTTTCACTTCCATCTCAGCTTGTCCTCCCCAGGGTGCTCAGTGGGTGTGTTTTCCCACCATTTTCTTGGTTACCACTGTATTTCTGTGAACAATCATGCAAGGGCAAGTGAGCTATTGCCACTGCTATGGTCTAAGGTCAGAGGATGGTAGATTTGCAGGGAGGGCTCATGCCTTTTATCAGACCAAACAATACACTCAGAAAAAACCTGAGACATCCTTGTGCCCCAAACTTGCAGCTTTTTTCTCCTGTCTGTGTCTGATATTCTAATAAAAGATATGAGCTCTCCTGGCAGAGCCTATCTCCTCATGCCAGGGGATGTTCTCTTTGCTTTAATATTTTTGGCAAGCATAGAGACCATGGGGTGCTTCAGCCTTTTGTTCAGCAGCCCCAAGGGAGCCTTCCCACATGCTTTGGTGGGTACAGACCCAGAGCTCCTGAGCTGGAGAGGCTGCCCTGTTGTGCAAAGCAGCCCTTTGCATGGTCAGACATGTTTTTGGGGTGCACTGAGCCGCCTGGTTGGCTAAATGTCTCCAGATGCCTTCCAGCATGTATAGACACACTCCAGAGCAAGGAAACACTGTATATATTTAGTGATGTGCTGAGGGAAACACACAACCAGCCAGTTGTCTTCATCCACCACCAGCCACACTGGCTAAGGGAGCAAAGACAGGCAGGTCCCAGGCATAAGACTTGCAGCACTGGGCTGGAAAAGAGCTTGGTACATGGGCTGCACTTAAAAGTGCAGAGGAGAAGCTCGCAGGATGCTGTCATGGTCTGAGTTAGAACCAAACTAATTCTGTTCAGTGGTTTTACTTTTCAACTGAGTCTCTTCTAACTAAATGCGCTTTCTGAAGTTAGTGACATATTTTTGCATGTCTGCTTCCAGCAGTGATAACACCTGATGTTTAGAGTTAATACCAAGGATTGGTGTGCAGACCAAGGTCACTGCTGGATCTTGTGCACCACATCTTGGGGTGCAAAAGTAAGAGGCTGCACCTGTGGGGAGCAGCAGCCAGGACAGGTGACCTTAAACTGACCAACAAGATATTCCATCCCATATATGTCATATTCAGCATAAGGCTGACAGATCATGAGAGTCAAGCCTCTCTTCCTCTGGGTGGCTTCCTCTTCTTAAATGGTCGGCATCTGAGGAAGACTCTGTCCATTCTGCCTTCGGCCCCAGCCCATGTGTTCCTGAATCCAGTTCCCAAATCCAGCTCCTGAATCTAGTTCCTGTCTGCCACTGAGTCCAGTCTGGGACTTCCCCCGTGCCTGCTCCACAGCATATGTGGTAACAGTGATGTAATTGCTATCAAGGGGGCATTGGGTTTGATATTGGTCTTGTATATATTTGTATATATCCCATTTTATTATTATCTTCATTAAAGCTGTTTTCATTTCTTTTTCCTAATCCAGAAGGCGCTTTCTCTCATTCTCTCTCCCATTCGGAAGAGAAGGGGAGCCAACAGAGATCCGTAAGTCCCTCTCCCTTATCCCCTTTCTCTTCCCCTGTTTGAGAGGGAAAGAGGGGTTAACAGAGAGCATCTATTATAGGTCTAGTGGCCTGACCCTAAACCTTGACAGGCACTGTGGTTTTTCCACCCTGGGCTATCCTGCTTTGGGCTGTACAGGCCAAACAAGGGACAGGACAATATCTTGCCTTGGCTTTCCTGTGCTGGGAGCCTGGGCACTGTGGCTGGTATGTGAGCACCAAGAAGAGAGTTATTTCTCCTTCTGCCTTAAAGGCAAATGATTACAGCTCAGCAGGAGAGAGGAGCAAGTGATGACACACTGTGGGGCAGCCACTGTTGAAAATGCTGGTTTCCCTGAGTCAGAATTAAATAACACACCAGAATAAACCTGCTGTGGCTTCTGAGTGATTTCAGTTTTGCAGAAATATCAAGAAAGGCTAAAAACAGAGAAAAACTTTGCTTGCTGTTATATTCAGATTGCTCCAATGGCTTCACCAACTGCTCCTCCCTGAGCTCCCTTCCCTTGAACACAGCTGGGTGGTGGGAAGGGGGTGGGAAGGGACAGCCAACAACACAGCTTCTTTTGTAACATTTGATTTTCACATCCACACGTGAACAGTTTCCTTTCACCTGTGGTCATCTGTAGCGTCGTTCAGACTCGGGGCTCTGATTCAGAATTTCAGAATTACACAAATAGACACCCGCCCAAGTAGTCTGAACTCTGGAAATCCATTTGTCTATCTCTGTTCATACCTGACATCAGCCTTAGTCCCAAATCCCAATAAAGATGAGTAAACTGTAGAGGACTGCTAGGCAGAAAGAGATGAATTTACCTTTTTCAACATGAAACAGAAAAGCCAGTGTAAGCAATCCTGGAGGAGGCATGTGCCAAGGATGAGGACAAGCGCTGGCAGGGACAGTGGGTGGCCTTGGCAAACCACCCTGCAGTGAAACCCAGGTGCCAGGGCACAGCTCTGCTTTCACCTTGGGAGTGTTCACCCTTGTGTCTTGTCTGAGGAGAGGCCCGAAGCACCTCACATTCCCTGAGCCTTGCCACCACGAGGTTTATGCTTTTTTCTTTTCACAGGCAAAAGCTAAGCAGGCAGCCAACAACCCTCTGAGCCTGTCCTTTCACGGATGTGGGATATTTCTGGAAGTGGATTAGGGTCTTGGCAGGTGGGCTTGTTTAGTTGGCTTTTGCTTGTCTCGCACTGGATCAGATACCAGCGGCTCATCTTCCTGGGAGTAGAGGGTCTGGCAGGGATCACCGTGTGCTGGTAGACATGGCTTAGCCTGTTTTCCTCTCCCTGGGCAAACAGCATCTCTGCTAATGAAAGCCATATCTGCGGGGCTGGCATGTGCCAGGTAATCTATACTGCAGGATGACTCTGCTCCAGAGGTCCTGAGAGCAGCACTAAAACCATCAGCACTTGGGCAGTTAGTCAGGAGATGTATCTGCCTCAGTAACCTCCTATCCTGGCCAAGAGACATCCCTGAGGAGCCTACCCTACAGATGCATCTATTTTTAGGAGCCACAGTCTGGGCTGAGTTTCAGAGGGGTAAAAAGAGGATGACTGTGGGTGACTCACCCTCTCCAAGAGTGTGACAAGCGGTTTCTGCACCTGTGGCCACTGCCCCTTGCTGTGGGTGGTGCTACATGGGGCCTGGGATGGACCTGAAGCCTCTCCAGCCCTGGACAGGTGGCTGTGAGCCATGTCAACCTCACCACCAAGAGCCCTTGGAGATGCCACTCCAGGTCAGGTGTCTGCATGCTGGAGGAGGTGTTTGCTCTCCCAGATGGTGAGGTTTCAGACTGGCTGAGTTCATATGCACAGGGAGCAGTAGCAGAGCTGATACTTGGGGCTATACACCCAACATCATGGTGGACACCCCTTTACAGTCTGATGCTGTGTCAACACCACCAGAGTGTAACAAGAGGCTGTGATGTAAAAAAATAAAGCCAACTGATGCAGATCCATATTCCTCCTGCAAGCGCAAAAGACATAACAAGCCCAGTATGACATTCCCCTTTTCAAGCTCTGGGGGAAACACACATCTGGACAGCTGAGCCCTTGAGAAGCATCAACGGCCAAGGCAGCTGCTTTCAGCTGATATGGTTGGGACTGAAAGGAAACTGAAGTCCTTTGGGCTCTTTTTCACAAGAAAATAGTGAGGGTGGTCAAGGTGACTACAAGCAGTTGGGCAACAGCAATGGCACAAGAGTAATTCTGGAAGAGAAGAGAAGAGAAGAGAAGAGAAGAGAAGAGAAGAGAAGAGAAGAGAAAAGAAGAGAAGAGAAGAGAAGAGAAGAGAAGAGAGTAAGAAATAAAATTGGCAGTGGCAGACATCATTAGTAGAACATCTGGACAAAGCAAAGCAAAAGTGGGTTGGGGCTCAGGACAGGTGAGGCAGCTGCTGCCTTTGCTCAGATGTGATTTTTTTTGCTTATTCAGTCTCTGAAGCCAGCCTAGGCTGCTGGTCTCAGCTGCCAAAGACCATGAGCCCAGCTCTTAGTAAGAACTGGCAGTAGAAAACTGAGGCTGAAAGCAAAAGGTTCAGAGTGTCTGCTCTCAGACCAGCACAGACACACTTTCACAGAGCAGGCCACAGACAGCAGTTTGGTGTTAGTTCTCCTGGACCAGCCTCCCAGGCAAGTGATGAGCTGCTGAGTACCTCCATCTGGACATTCAATGTGTATCCATTGGGCAGTTCCTCAGGAGCCAGTTGAAGGCTGTCTCAATTAGAGTCAAAGTTGCTGGTGCACAGCTTCCTAAGCTGGAGTCAGCAATGCTGGGTCTTTGCTGGGTCTTCATGACTACCACAGTGCAGTGATATCCCTTGCTAATGAAGCAAAAAACAAATTAAGGAGCCTGTGTGAGCCAAACCTGCTTTGATCACCTATGTGTCCTCATCTAAAGAAGGTACAAGATGAAGACTTTCCACACTTTACCTCCTAAATCACTTTCCCACTTCCAGTTTCTAGCCCCCAGCTGACCAGCAATGGGAAGAGAGACATTAGCAGTATTCAAATGGCCGGACAGCTCTCCTCTCAACACCATGGCACTCTTGGTGTTCATTCTCTATCCAAAATGAGTCATTAGCCTAGCACAGGTCTCCATGATGCCTGTGTGGCCCATGTTGAACATCTTCTTGTAGTCTTCCACTTTGTATCCCCATCTCTGCTACAAGGTACCAGTCTTCTCTCACACCCTAACCTGGTGCAGAAGGGGTAGCTGTTCATCATGAATGTGGTCATTAAGCTACATAGCCAGTTTGGCCTACTATGACACACGTGTGTGTATATATATATATACACATAAATACATAAGTGCACAAGTATACAGGTACATACATGCACTATTCCTCTGTGTGGTCCACAGGGAGCAGAGAAGCTTGTGCCCAGAAGTGGGAGGCTTTGTGCACACACACTGGGTCCTATCAGACCCAGCACCCTATTGCACGGGTCCTATCAGACCCAGATGGGTGCTGAGCCTCTCCGGTGCAAACAGCACTGGTGGTATAGAGCTGAGGAGAGTTGCAGCACAGAGCCCTGAGGCAGTCGTTCCCCAGCACAGCAGCCAGCGTGGAAACAGCAGGCAGGGCCCCAGTGGGCAGCTGCCTACAAACAAGCCCATATCCCCACAAAGTCCCTCTCCCATTGCTTTGGTAGAACAAGTCCAAGCCTGTGTGCAGTGTCCCCTGGGACTGCAGGTGCCATGCCTGTTGTCCCTGGTGGCCAAAGTATATCAGTCTTCTGGATAATTTAGCCGCACCAGGTCAAGCAGTGACTGCACACTCCTATCTGAGCTGGCTTGACCTGCTGAGGTGTCCCAGAATGACCACACTGCCCATGAGTAAGCCCGAGCTGGCAGTGGCAGGTGGCTGGCTGCCTGCTGGAGCGCAGCGTGTTCTGCCTCTTTGCCAGGCCTGTGGCTCGCTCCAGCAGCCAACTCTTCAGCAAAGCTGAGGTGACACAGCAGAAAGAACAGCGTCCACGCAGCTCCTTCCCCTTCTGGAAGGCATCAGTGAGCTGAAGGAAGCACCAAGTTGGATGTTCAGCTGTGTGACCGGACACCCCAGAGCCCTGCTGTGTGTACTGCACAGGCAGGACTGGTGGACAGAGGTCCCCTAGAGCTTGCCTGATGCACATCAACCATCAGGCCAGTGCTAAGGGAGCTAAATGAGACAGAAGCACATATGGATCAGACACTCATGAGCTGTGCAGCAATTTCTGCCTGAAAACTAATGCTTGTGCCATCACTGTGGCCCTCATTAGCAAACGTGAAAATGAATCTGCTTGGTATGTTGAAACAAACCCCCAAGTTCACACTTCAATAAATTCATGCACATTCTTCAGAAGTTGTCTTGGGGAATGGATGCTTTTATTATGCACAGATGGGTGCAGATGTTAAAACTGATGCAGGCACATGATAGGATAGGTCTGTAGCTAAGCAGAAAGAACAGGGAAATGAAGAAGCTTGCTGCAAGAGACTGCAATGTGAGGTGTACTTTGCAGTTGCCCTTCTCAAGTGTGAAGGACAAGATTTATTTGAATCCAACTGGAGCAGGTTTCCCAGCACCTGCAGCAGCCCTTCTCTGGAGACCTTGTGTGAGAGTGCAGGCAGGCTAAGGAAGACCACCACGGGAGCTCTGCATCCCTCCCTTGAGACCAAAGCTTTGGACCATGCAGAGTGTGGAAATGCCTCAGGAGAAGAAACCAGGGAGTAGGCAGCCTGGTCTGATAGTTGGGCTGGTGGCCCCACCCAGCCCATGCTCTCCACTATGGGCACCACAGCCCTTTGTGAACACGAAGGCGAGCACTGCCTGTGTAATGTACAGTTGCTGTGGATTTATTACAATCAAAATGTGCCAGCAGGCAGACTGTGACTGAACAGGTTTACCACACTAAAAGGTAGAGGCAGAAACGATCCAGGAGAGGATTTTGGAGGAGTCAGGTCCTTCTGGAGCTGCTCTCTCCTGGAATGCCATCCCTGCGTGGACTCTGCACCTATGTTCCCCTGGGGTCAACTCTCCCAAAGCTTTCTTCTGGATTCAACTTCATGGGATGAAAAATTGTTGCGGCAGATGAGATGACAGAGGATAATATGTACTTGTCATCCCAGGGGCAGGTGAGGTAAGGAGAGAGGAAAAGGGATGTAGGTGCCCAGGGCAGAAAAAAAAGGAAAAGAGAAAAAAACCGTAAGCAGCCAAGATGAAAACAAAAAAATCCACCAAAGCAAGCAAAAACTCCAGAATTAAGGCAGTTCCTCTGCCTGCCTTCTCTCACAGCTGACCTCTTTGCCAGCCTGATGCAATTTCCTCATGAAGGAGTTAGCAAAGTAACAGGCTTAGGGTTTTCCGCGCTCACACGATTCCCCTGCAGCAGCTGTGCCAGCAGCCACCTCCACAGCAAGGAATAAGGATCTGCATTTTCTCCTCTTGTCTGATTTAAGATACCCTAAATCCTCAGTCTTTGTGTTGGGTAAGTCAGCTGCCTGCCCACAGGTGAGGCACGTCAAGATTACTCCCACTTTTCCGAAGGATTTTTTGGTTGCAGGCCATACACAGCTGATAGCTCAGGACTCCCACCTCTGCCTTACAGTCATCTCAGCTGAAAACGGGCAGTGAGATTCACTTGGTTTTCTTCACTATTTTCCATTTATTCAACATGCGTAACATTGTTCATCTTGTAGCATTTCTTAAAGGTGAGGAACAAAAAGCATGACAGTGATTAATTCACACAGAGAAAATTCTATTTGTAAGTTTTCATTTATTTGTTGAGAAAAAGATTAAATTAAAACCAAAAGGGAAAGAATCAAAATGAAGGAAAAAAAAAATTTCCGGAGACTTTCTACTTGCTCAGAATAAGATGAGTGACTGTCCTTCCAATTTGCTACTTTGCTCTAACGACTCCAGGAGATTTGTGCTAGTTTTAGGGAGCTATTAATTAGCTCTGAAGATTTATTTTCCCCTGGAAGAATCCAGTGCCTGGCCTTGTGCCAAAAGTGATGGGACACTTCTCTCTGGCACTTGGAAAGAGCTTGAACTCATCCCACATACTACCAGGCATCAAACAAGCAGCTAGGAGGAAATCATAACCTCCCCTGGTCAGGGACAGGTGGGGACACCTGAAGGAAGGGTTCAGCTCCAGGTGACAAAGCCACCCTTCAGAGGCATCTCTTTTATCCCATGTGCTGTTGGGGAAGCCAAGGACAACCCAGACCTAAATGGCAGAACCTTCTTGAAATGCTTTAATTGGCAGCATTTAGTAGGAGTTAAGGTGTCCCCAAAATGCTCAGAGAGGACTTGGTTGAAGGGGCAGGCTGAGGAGAATACGGTGTTAAAATGAGCTTTGTACAAGGTGTAATTACCACCAGAGGTGTAGAAGCTGGAAGGACAGGCACCATTGTACTGGTTTTGGCTGGAGTAGAGTTAACTTTCTTCATAGTAGCTGGTATGGGGCTATGTTTTGGATTTGTGCTGGAAACAGTGCTGATAACACAGGGATGTTTTAGTTATTGCTAAGCAGTGCTGACACAGAGTCAAGGTCTTTTCTGCTCCTCACCTCACCCCATCAGCAATTAGGCTGGGGGTGCACAAGAAGCTGGGAGGGGACACAGCAGGGACAGCTGATCCCAAGAGACAAAAGGAATATTCCGTCCCATACGACATCATCCTCAGCATATAAAGCTGGGGGAAGAAGAAGAAAGAGAAGGAATGTTCAGAGTCATGACATTTGTCTTTCCAATTAACTGTTGTGGATGTCCTGGAGATGGCTGAACACCTGCCTGACTCTGGGAAGTGGTTTTGCTTTGCTTGAGTGCACAGCTTTGCTTTACCTATTAAACTGTCTTTATCTCAACCCATGAGTTTTCTCACTTTTACTCTTCCAATTCTCTCCCCCATCCCACCAGAGAGGAGTGAGCAAGTGGCTGGGTGGTGCACTGGTTTCCAGTTGGGGTTAAACCATGACAGCTCAGCTGTCACGTTACTAGCTCTACAAGCAAAGGTTGGCTATTCTGCAAAATGACTTTTACTGCCTGCTAGCTTGGCTTTACAGCAATGGCAAATTCTTGTCACTGTCTTGGTTTGTCCTGTTAGCCAGGGTGGTTTTACTCCACAGACTTCATGAAGTAGGTGGGAAGAGGCCAGGCTGTGACCACAGATGTGATGCTCCTCAGGCACACAGGCAGCTGTGGCTGCCCAGTGCTCCCGATCCCACCCTGCCGAGCCAGGCTCCATAGTCACACACTGCTCACCAGCAGGTATCAGTTTTTCCTCAGCATTGTAATCCTTTCAAGATGTGATCAAAGAGCTGGGCCTGGCAACACTAGTTGGCTCCTGCCCATATCATGTGTCTCTGCCCCCCATATGGATGAGAGGGACTTCACTGTCATGTCACAAACTCATCTGGCCTGTACTCCAGCACAATGAAAAGGGACCATGTGTGACATTTTTGTTTCTTCCCCTCTGGAAGGTGATAAAACACCCAAGCACCAGGACTGCCTACTAGTGTAGCTGGACAATCAGAGATGATACCTTATCTGAATTCTCCTTCTACTCACTGGCATCTGGCCTTGGCAGTGAGTGCCCAGCCTTTGAAGGAACAACAGAGACTAGGTCTTGACAAGGGGCTTGCTTGAGGACAGCAAGGATCACCTGCTCTGGTGCTGCTGCCCAGCAAGAGCTGTGAATCACAGCCCTGTGTTGTCAAGACAGGTAGTGAAGGAAAGTTGAAGTTCAGCACTGCACTCACAGTGCTGGTCAAAACCACTGTCCACATGTAGGCATCCATCCACGGCATCGGCATTGGGCCAGCTGTGGGCACTCAAGCCTGAGACCTCAAAGGCTCTGGGAATCACAAAATGCCAGCTCAGAGGCAAGTGACAGTCACAAGAAAAGCAATATTAGGGGTGAGGAGGAGAGGAAATACCATTCTGTGACTGTAGCACACCTAGGCATCTGCATGCCTTAGGTTTCATGCGCTGTTCTGATAGTTCTTGTAAAAGTATATATGTATATATATAGCAGGGATAGAAAATATAAGGGAAAAGGTGAGGGGCATGAACATAGAGGTGTAGAAAGGCTTTATATGCAAAAGACTAGGCTCTTCTGCTTGGAAATGGGAATTGAAGGAGAGGAAGAGATATGAGGTCTATAAAATCCCTAGTGCCCCTAGAAAGGACACATGGAAAGTGACCTGCCGCTCAGGTTAGTGTAAACCAGAAGAAGTGGGTCCTCACTCAACCCACAACTGCACTATAAACATGTTGCTTCGAGGGGCAAAACCTTGATCTTGGTTCAAAAAAAAAGCAGACATTCACTCAGGGTAAGACCAGTGGTGGCACTTAAAAATAGTGTAAAAACAACAAACCCTTCTTTAGATGTGGTGAGAAAGTGGCCCTACAGAGGTCTTTTATTAGAAGGTGGGGAGGGTAATCAGAGAATCACAAAATTGTCTAGATTGGAAAAGACCTTTAAGATCAAGTCTAATTGTTAATCTAGCACTGACAAGTCCTTGACTAAACCATATCCCTAAGCCTTAAATCTTTTTGTCTTGTAAATGCCTCCAGGGAGGGGGATTCCACCCCTGCCCTGGGCAACCCGTTCCAATGCCTGATAACCCTTTCAGTAAAGAAATTCTTCCTAATAAATGAACAAGTGCCTGAAAATATCTGTTCAAGACAGTTGGAAGGAATAGACAAAAAGCCTAGAATAAATGAGTAATTATTATTTTTTTTTTAAGAGTTTAATTGCTACCAAAAATCCAGCTGCTGTGTGCCGGGTTACGGAGCTGTACCAGAGAGACACTGATGTCCAGGATGAACATGGACTTCAACAAGAGAAGGAAATGACAAGGGTTATTGATTCTCAACTCGGTAAGTCAAGAGGCTTCAGTATGTGGCAAGCATGTATATAACTCAGTGTTCCTGCAGCTCTTTCTTTGGCAGCCCCCCTGGATCTAACCCTTCCTCAGTTACATTCCGTCGTGTGAAGCTTTTCCCCAGCAAATCCTCAATTATCTGAGCACCGACATCCCAGCTGGATCCATGCATTGGCAGGTAACGAGGCAGAGAGCAACACCCAAGAGCCACATCAGCCAGCACTGTGGGCTTGTCTGGGGATAACCAGCTCTTAGGGGAGTCTCTCATACGAATGAGTGATCTCAGGTTTCCTCTCCTGCCCTTCCCAGCTCTCTCTCTTGAGGATTTAGGCTTGTTTCTCATTTTCGAACAAAATGAAAGGGCTGGACAGGCAGCTTCTCCTCTGTCTGCAGGGAAACTACAGGACAAGTTGTCCTCTTCTTGACATTATCATAGCCCTTCTATCTCCAAAGGAAAATAGGAAGCAAATGGCAAGGTGGGGTTAAAGGCTGGGACACAATTTTCATGATGCAGCAGAAGCTGACCTCCTGATTTCAAAGCTTTGAGTAGTGGCAAGAACATGTAGGACCAGTGATGTTTTGCTTTAGGGTCTCTGAAAGGAGGCTAGGAAGGCTCAGGTGGCTGGCTGTGGGGTCAGGCAGGGGTGGGATGCAGTGGTAGGCTGGGCAGAGGGACACAGAAATGTCAGGAGTCAGAGAACTAGGTGAGAAGTGAGGCAAAGAGGCTTCTGCCATCAGCCATTGAAAATACAGTTGGAATCCAGTTTTCATTTATTACACCATTCACACATACCAGAGGAGGCTCCTGCTGCTTAATTCAAGGCTTAACCAGAGGAAAGGCTGGAGATTTCAACAGTAAACCTACTTTCTCATCAGCCTACACAGAGGAAACCAGTGTCAGCATTTGGCCAGAGCCAGCTGTGCCACCAGGGACCGGTGGCTGGTTTGCTGGCCTAACTCCTCCTTCAGGCCCAGCTCCTGAAGGCAGATGAGTCCAGATGAGGTTTTCACCCTATGCTGCTTTCTTTGGTGGGGCATATAGATGCAGATTCCAGTACAAGAGACATAAAGATTTTTTCCTAATAGGTTAAAAAAAATACATCCAAAAGGTGGCTTTGGGGTACACCAAGAACAAAAGCATGCCAGGGAAAAGGTGCCCTTTACATTTATACCAGCATCACAGTGGAATAAAATGTTAAAATAAACATGGCAAATATATTTTAGTATATTCGCAGTTTAGATCTCTAACAGCCGTTATGAATGTACCTCTTTTTGCAGTAAAGAAAAGGCCAGGGAGAGAAGTGTTTCCAGCAATAAATTGCTTTATATGCTTCAGCTGAGTAGAGAAAGACTGAGTTTGTACCCTGCTGTTTAGTAACAGCTCGTTTCTGGGGCTCTGACTCCCTGGGAGCTCAGCAGCCATGTAGGCTGTTTACTGAACTGCCCCAAAATTGTGTGCAGCTCTAATGGGTGGTGTCTGATTTTTTTTAGTATAGTGGGCAGCAAACACCTGCTGTGGTTGATTTACAGCTGAAGCAAAGCTGAGGAACACAACAAAACTCAAAGGCACAGTTGCAGACCTGCTCCAAAGAGGACTTGGGTTATTTCTATAAGGGAAGAGGCACCAACAAACAAATACCTTCTCCTAGTCACAGCTACTGGAGGTGCAGCTGGACTGACTTCACCTTTTCCAGAAGCATGATATTAGAAAAAGACTGGGTTGAAGCCACTCATGGAGGCAGGCTTAAATAGCAGGTTGTGCTTTAAGAGGCTGGCTGGGGAAAACAAAAAAAGGCAGCAATTAGGGAAAGGGCTAGTTCTCAGGATACAATATGCCATATTTTAAGATGGTGAGTAGGAGTGCTTTTGTTAGATAATTCACATTACCTCTGTTATGAAGGACAGTAATCCCTGCTCAAGCTACCGTGTCACTTTACAACAACACAGCAAAAACCAGGCTTGAAGTATGCATCCTGAGAACTGGAGATATGCCAATCATTTAAGGCTTACTCAATCTAGTGGCTTACCTGATAATTTCAGGATATTTGAAACTGCAGGGGTACTGTACAGATAACAGGGCATAAAGGTGGTTGTGAGGGCTGTGTGAAACAGTAGCATTCGCCTGATGTCACATCCCTCCATGGGGGTTTAGAGCATAGTCTGCCATCCTCACTCAGGGTTACTGCTACCACCTCTATGGCCTGGAGCCCTTCTGGTAGCTGCCACACAAGTCCACCTTCCTCCACCAGTAACAGGTGGAACGCAATCACCTCACTGAAGACCGCTGCTCTGCTCTCCTTTCCACCCCTGCCCAGGGCATCAAGCTTAAAATGCAAGAGCATCCCTTCCTAAATGAAGCTTGAGGAACTGGGGAGCCTTGAAGCCCAGCACTGGGATCTATTTTAGAAGAAAACCATGTGAAAATGTTAATAAATACCATAGACTCAAGGGCTGCTCATAGTGACAACGTACCACCTCTCAAAATGAGCTGGCAGAGATTTAAAACACTGACAATCAAATACAAGCTGTGGGCTTGCGGAGGACTTTCTAAAAGACTTCTTAGAGCAAACGGCAGCCTTCCCATAGAACACAACTTTTAATTGAATTTTCAACTACAATTCTTAATATTTTGAAGCTTTTATTCATTATGTTTCAGCCTTTTAAAATTCCATTTTCAGCTTATTTCTTCACTATTATTCAATATTTTCATCAGTGTTAACTAAATTCAGGGACAATTTGCAGTTTTAGTCTGGATTAAGCCTTGTTTTAAATTCATGAAAGTCAACTGAGATGTTTTGTTTGATGTTCTCCATGCCATGGTGAATACTGTGCTGGTAGGACTGTAAATGGGCCACATCAGTCATGAATTACTAATCCCTGTCACTCACACTTTCTGAGGAACACTTACTATATTTAGTCTTTTTACTTGGAAAAACAAAGCTGGAGAACTTTGAGGCTATTTTTCTCGTTAGGAGTCTTTAGAATATTCCCTAAAAAATGGCAAGATAATTCAGTCACCAAGTACAAGTGCAATTCATTAACCGTGGTGGAAATTAGACCCTTGAATTGAGAGCCTAATTAAGATAATTAAATCTAAAGCCTGAAAGGAAACTATGCAGATATTTCTTAAAATCTCATTTATACTTATGTAAATCTGGACCAACTCCACTGTCATTTTCTGGATTTATATCCAAGTAATTGAAATCACTATTGAGCTCTTCTAAGCTCTCAATATCAGCAAAAGACATTGAAGTGAAACAATTAGCAGA
This sequence comes from Brachypteracias leptosomus, assembly GCA_013401335.1. Taxonomy (NCBI): domain Eukaryota; kingdom Metazoa; phylum Chordata; class Aves; order Coraciiformes; family Brachypteraciidae; genus Brachypteracias; species Brachypteracias leptosomus. Next base: position 124,739 of record VYZX01029365.1, on the reverse strand, counting down.
TAGGCCGTGTTTTTCTCTAACTTCTAGATAAACTTAATATCACAATGCTCTTCTTTCCAAAGGTACTTTGCCTTTGTGATGGATTACGTATTCAAAAAAAGATAAAAAGCTTGATGAATTTAGAGTACCATCATCAATTTAAAGAGCTGCCAACTTTTACAACATTAGCAAATGAAGAAAGTTGAAACGTTTCAGCATCAACTACTGCCTCTTCCAGTAGAGTCATTACTTTTAATCCGTGGTGTTCTTATGGAAGGAACTTTCTCCTCTGCTGTTTATTATGACAGCCAACTGCACTGAGACCACTGTTTAGTAAAAAACACGGCATAAATGCTATAAATAAATACACAAACCAAGTAGAAAAGGGGACAAAGTCACTGGGGGACACAACTTAATTATACAGAGAGATTAATTTTAACAGTGTGTGTTTATGCGCAGTTGCTGCTATGCCATCACCAGGAAGAGAAGCCTTTCTTGGCTTTCTTTAGCAGAGAGTGTTAGCCAGATTTCTAACTGTGTGACATGCTCTTCTCCCTCCCACTCCATCCCATCAGCGATATTAGCTGTAGACAGAGCTGTGTCAGTCTGTTACAGGGAGCTAACGTGAACTGAAAGGTAGCCTGCCTAGACAGCTATCAAACACCAAGCCCTGCAGTCTGCCGCTCTCTTACATCCAAAATCTAGATTACTGCATAATTGTCATGAGAAACAGAGAGAGCTCATTGCTCGCTCTTATCCAGCTCACCTAAGACAAATCCAGGGGACACAAACCCTCACACTTAAAATTTGGAGACAAGCAGGGATTAAAAAACCTGAAATTCTAAATGCTGTCCATCACCAAAAATACCATCTTATTCCACATTTCGAAGTTGGTTTTCCTCTGAATGTCAAAGAATTGAAGAAACCAGGAGCAACAAGCAGCCTGGAGAAGATCAGATGCTTCAGTGAGAGGTGCTGGTGAACAGTTTACAAAAATATATTTACAATAAAGAAGGAAGCAGACAGGAAGAAGGGCAGCAGAAAACAACAGCAGGACTACTAGCTTGGCCCAAGGGGCTCTCAAGTCCTTTACCTGTTGGTTGACACCTTCCAAACAAATGCCTGCAAAGCCTCTCAGGACTCCTGGTGCTGCCATCATCATTTGGTGACATTTTAAGAAGACCAAGAACATGGGGAATGTGCACAACCTTTACCTGGTCTCATATGTTGTGATGTGGTGTCTCAGACAGGAAGAAGGGCCTCCAGGGAAAGAAAAAAGAATGATGCTGCCTTTCATCTGAGGTAAAAAAAGAGGTAGTGGGGAGCTAGGTTGATCTCATATAAATGTACTAAACTGCTTTTGCACAAGGCACTGAAGAGCATCCAGGATGCCCGAAGTAGACGTGGCATCTGAGATCAACATCTATTCTCATTACTAACATGAAGCATTGCTTCTTTTTAAAAAATTTGTTTCTTTGGAAGGTTTTCCAGAGCTACATGCAGCAGCCAGAGGGGAACTTCCAACCTCGGCCCGGGAGGCTGCCGCATCACAGGGAGCGTTGGTAGCTTGCCTCTGGAATACAGCCAGTTCTGGCTCCTGCGGCTCTGGCAGCTCAGTGGGAACTGGGAGTTATTGCCTTGCAGACAGCAGATATCCTTGGCTCGCTAAACAAGCACCGTGCTCTCAATGAAACCGGAGACAAATGCAAATAGGCCCCCTTAGTCCAATCCCTGTCTCCTCTTCCTGTTTCACATCACTTACAGTCTGAATTAAAGTTTGTGGAGTCAATGTGAGCATTTCACCAGCCCTACAGAGGTCAGAATCAGCCCTTCCCAACCATCCCTTGCCTCTTAAACCTGAACCCTTCAAACCTCCATCCTGTGGGCCATGTTCTGTGGAGTAGCTTGAATTTCGGAAATAAGTTAACAAACCTTAAGGCCTAAAAGAGGTCTCTGTTTCACCAAATGCACAAGGGAGTCCGAGCTCCAGGACTGTACACTCTCTACCTTTTCCATTTATGTATTGAGACAAATCATTGCAAGTGCCTTCTTTCAGCAGTCAGTAAGGCAAGGCAGCTCTCCAGCCACGCACAACCCAGGGCACAAGACCAATCTGTCCCTCCTGGGCATGGCAAAGCCATAAACCAGCTTCCCCTCCTTCCCAGTTCCATCAGTGCTCTGATATTTAATCTCACAGGCACACTGGTGTGGTTGTGGTTCTCCAGTCAATCTCCCCGGAATTCAACCAAAATGCATTGCTTGTTTTATGAGCAACAATATGCATCAACCTTCTTTTTAACAGAAAATTGGGGTTTCAGTTGCTAATGGCACATGACTCAGTTCTCTCTGACTTTCCCATATAGCCTTCAGATAATTAGCCAGCTTTCTGATACAGTCATATCTCTCTGTCCTTTTCCTTGATGATAGGATGCTCTGTTAAGGTACCTGTGGAAATTAAAGTTCAAAGTCACAACACTATAACAATCTGACTACAACTAACATATCCAAGTCTATAAATGAACATCTAATACTTTACACCTTCAGAGTACAGCAATTGCTATAGAAATGGCATCCTGTTAATTAGTTATTATACAGTTGTCTCTCAAGCAAATCATACCCACCCCTCCACCCCCACCCCCCAAAAAAAAAGTTGCTTTTGGCCTAGTGGGACAAAATCATAGCAGAACTTTTTTCTCCTGTATATATTAGGACTGATGCATTGAAATTGAAAAACTGTGGATTAGGATCCCAGATAAGTATCTTATTTTGACCTAGAGGTTTGGGTTGGGTCTGTTATTAATGTAAACATAAAGTTTCTAGTATTTTAAAGTAATATGATCTCCAGTATCTAGGGAGAAAAAAAGCAAAATTCCACAGATAAATGAGAAATATGTAGGTGTTGGATTCATTGTTTTAATGGCAGTAGTAAGTCTTCTAAAATGTAGACTGTTTTATGAAGATTGTTATAGTTTAGCAGTCAAAGGCAAACTGCAAGACATTTTTACCTGTGCTAGTGATTAACAGAAGCACATCTTGGAATTACATGACATGCATAACCCACTAAATGATTTTTGCCTCTATATGTTTTATTCTAATATAATCACCCACTGTTACATGGATTGTTTGCTGCACACTTAACACTCTTTCCTAGCAAGCCAAATGACACACTAGATAACAATTCGGCATGTGTTGTTCTTTCAAAAATTAGACCCGGACTTGGATTAAGGAATTAATAAATCAACAATATGTCTGGGAAGCTCTCTCTTCTTCCCATGAACAGTGGTTTTCCATACATCTCTCCTCCATGGCTTTTAGGAGACAGAGCTAGTGCCAGGCTGTATGACAAGACTCCTAATTAATCAGCTATGGAGAAAGTTGTATCATTGAACTGGACTAGATTATACCACACTGTCCTGGCTTGACATAGAACTGAACTAATTCTGTTCAGTGATTTTACTTTTCAGCTGAGTCTCTTCTAACTAACTGCACTTTCACTCACTTTTGCAGACAGTGATAGTGACTGATGTTTAGAGTTACTAGCAAGGATTGGTGTGCAGACCAAGGTCACTGCTAGATCTTGTGTACCACACTGAGCAGTGCCTTCGGCCCCAACCTGCGTGTTCCTGAATCCAGTTCCCAAATCCAGGTCCTGGACCCAGTTCCTGTCTGCCATTGAGTCCAGTCTGGGATGTTCCCAGTGCCTGCTCATCAGTCGTGAAGGTGATGTAATTGCTGGGGGATAGGGGGGGTGGGGGGGCAGGTTTAATGCTGGTTTTGTATATATTCCATTTTATTGCTATCTTCATTAAAGCTGTTTCAGTTTTCTTTTCTAATCTGTAAGTCTCTCTCTCTCTTTCTCATTCCCTTCCTTCCCTATTTGGGAGAGAGGCCAACAGCAATGCATAAGTCTCTCTCCCTTATTCCCTTTCTCTTCTCCTTTTTTGTGGGGGAAAGGGGGGTTAACAGACAGCATCTGTTATAGGTCTAATGGACTGACCCTAAACCTTGACACACACACATGTGCCGTGCTGAAGCTCTGAACAGTCATGCAGACTGAGGAAACACAGTTGCATGGCCACAAAGATGCTGTGTAGTGTGTGTAGTGCCCTTGAGACCAGTCTCCCACTGATCAGCTCTCCAAAAGTGATGCTATTCTTTACTTGGCTGTGGGCAAACATTGGCATCTTTAGGTGTTGGATGTGAAGGTTTAGATTAAAAAGCACTGAACCTGCTTCTTATAGTGTTTGTGTGGGCGGCAATGAACTCCGGTGAGACTCACACTGCAGGCAAATTGCTCAGTTGTGCCATCAGCTGTCAGGCTGGACACCTGGACCACCTCAAACTTTGCAAGGGACTTTGGGCTGGACCCAGGGCTGACAGGGTATGGTAGACATGGGCTGAACAGCTCAGAGCTGCCCTGGGAGATGGGTGCAGAAACATCCCTTTGTCAATCCAAGGGACAAGGAGCAGAAGACTGATAGGTGAATGGCCCATTCAGCTGAGATGAAAACTCACAGAGCATGTCCAGGATCACAAACATCTGCTCCCAGACATGCTTTCTGACAAACCCCCAAGCACCTCATCCAGATGTAGAGGCTAACCCAAAACCTCTGAATCTGCTGACTTCCCTAGTACCTCAATCCAGCCCAGTGCCACCTACACAGGCCTCAGCACAAGCCCATCAGAGTGGTGCCCCAGGAACACAACCTGTTGCTGCCACAGGGACAGCCATGCTCCTCCCAGGGCTGTGCTAACACCTCTGCCCAGAGCTGTGCCCTTCCACGCAGGCCGAGCCATGGTGGGCATGCCTGGTCTGGGCACAGCAGCATCGCACTGCAGTGCAAGCGGGCACCGGCCCATTTGTCTAGGCAAAGGGGAGGGCTAGCTGCCTGTAATGTAGGCAATTTGCTCTGCCTGTATTTCTTCTTAGGAGACTGAGGATGTTTTTCAGGCCCTGATGCTTGGAGTACATGAGTAATCATGGGAGCAGGCATCTACAGTGCTCATGTGGAGAAAGATGAAGCGTATCCCTCCCCCAGCCTGTTCTGGAGGCCACGCAGCTCGCCCTCGAAGGCTGGCTCACCTGGGGGACCTGGGGCTTCTCTTCACACCTTTGGGAAGTCACCGCTACCTGTCCTGGCCGGGCTATGCCAGATGTTCTGGTTACCACTTGTTCCAAGCTGCTTGGAGTTCAAGTAATGTGCAACGGCTCAGGGAAACACAGGAACAAATATGGGGCTGCACCAAGTGAAAGGGGCGGGCTTTTTAAAAACATTGCATTTTAACATGTCACCACCCAGCATGCAGAAACCCTTATATAGGGGAGTTTTTCTTCTATTAGAAGGGAAAGGGACATAGGAAAGAAATGGTGTCTGCTTCCTCATTAACATCTCCATTTTCCTACAGTAGTCATGAGTAAAAGAATAAAATATGCATTATCTGCAATCCTGGTAGAAACAGTTTTCCATACTTAATAAAAAAATAATAGGGAGATTCAGAGGATGTCTAATACATCGTATTTATTTTTTTTAACACACAATGATTGTGTTTGCATTCATCTTCAGATTCCCAGAGATTTAAAGCATGGCCTGAAACCTTTAGGAATATGAAGCCCACGGCTATCTCATGATGAAAAATTAATCATATGGGCATTAAGTGACTTACTCCAGACTTTGCAGTAAATCAGTGCCAGTGATGATAAACCCCTGGGGTCTTAACCTCTGCCTCCTCTGTCTTTACCTCATGATATTTAACAGGTATTCCTGTAGAACAACAACTGCTGGTTAGTTATTTTTACAAGAAATGCAAGTGGATTTATTACTGTTGCACTGACTAATTATACCAATAGCAGCAAACTAATTATACGGTGATACTGTCAAACTATAAAGCCATCCTGGAAATCTCCTGAAAACTCTTTAAGATATTAATCCCATGCTGTTTGTCACCATGAAAAGTCCCCAGCACTTGCCTTCTTTAAACTGACTATTCATATCTGCTATTCTCTATTGAATCATTCAATGACTTATATTAAAATAATTTTTGAACAGAATGATTCAAATACATGTGAACAGATAAACAGTAAGTCAAGAGAAATTCTGGAATCTGAGATTTTAATAAAATGTGACAACTCTCAACCTTGAGGAAAAATATGGATAAAAAATGGCCAGTGTCACATGGCACATCAAAGCAGTGCAAGGGAGGAAAATACTGAGGGAAAATACATGTCATATTATGGAAACTAAAGAAAGGTACACACACATGTTTTTTCCTATAGATGTGGGTGTTTTTACGAGTGGAATAAATTTATTCCAAGCTCAAAACTGAAGCATTCAGAAAGCTCATAATGACAAGTGCAATAATGTTAGGAGCTGTAGAGGCAGCATTTCAAGGCAGTAGCACTTATTCTACCTTCTGATGTGAACACCCACTCATTCTGACAACACGAATCCAGAGGGAATAATGATGAGAAATTTATTTCTCTGCATTTCAATAGAGATTCAGACTTTGTTATAAACCTGAGTGGAAAGGCAAAATTGCTCCAAAGCTGTTCAATTTATGAGATATTAAACAGAGTTTGCAGATGCTGCTGGTTTGGGACCCAACCCTAACCTCACACACACGTTGTTATAAAACTCCAGAAGATAAAATTCACTGTTTCTCCCCAGTGGTCCATTTTAATAGATTTCCAAGATATTTGGAAACATTCAAGAGATGTTTGGCACATTTTTATTGTAATTTAATCTTTGCAGTTAAATGTTACAGTCAAAGTCAGGCAGTTACTGAATAAATAGTTTTAAAAATCAGATATTAATCATATTTACAAAATCCTACAGACACCACAGTTAAAACTCAAATGAGTTAAAATACGATAGCAAGAGGACAATCTATGATCTTGTTCCTGCATTTTATTTCAACCATCTTTTTTTTTTTTTTTCCAGCAGGAAGAACAATGAGAATTATTAATTAGGAAAAAAAAAAGGTATTTATCATCTTCTGCTCCAAAGTACTAGGTAATTAATTTTACTGGTCTGGTACCCTGTAAATTCAGTATCTTCTGTTTACAATCACTTGAATATGTTTTGATTAGAGGTTTGGGGTCTGAATATGCAGAAGTAGAAACCTGCTGTTTTCAGTGAGAATGGACTTTTTTTGTGGTTGTGAGTGCTAACTATTAAACAAAAAAGACACTATCAGTAAGAGATTGTTATTTGAGATACTGGAAATCTATGTATTTAGAATAATTGTTTCTCTTGAAACTTTTTAGTCTTATGAGAAGTCAGAACTATACAAAAAAATTATTTTTTCCCTACAATTCAAAAGGGAGGCTAAAAGTACCAAACATATTTCACTATGAAAAATAAGCCTAGAGGTCCTAGACATGCTTTCTATGCTTTAACACAAATAAATTTAGATTAATTATCTAAGACCTAGCAGATGGCAAATTTATCAGGTGATGATTTATTACTTCAATAAGAGTTTGTACAATTATTTGCAAAGCAATAAATTCAGCAGCTTCCCACTACAATCCTGTGCTATTCGCTGCATGACCTGTAACATGAACTAGAGCAGTGCTCCCCAGGCACCAGTAACCACACAAACTCCAGCCCAGAACCCCTCACCACTGAAGCTGAGGAGCAAAATACCATATTATCAATGACTCCAGCCTGTGTCTTGGAAGTACCCAAGGATCAAAGCACATTCCAGAGGCTCAGGCCAATGCGGGTAAGTTCTGCTATCTAAATAAATGTAATCCACACCCAGTAATTTCTGTACCCACCCCTAGGCTCTCTGAGCTTCAGGAACAGAAAAGTGAATCGTTATCTCAGGCTGTCGCAAGTTTACAGCCCAGGCTGCACCAGGATGCCCAGACTGGCTGTCTCCACAGTCTCCAATGCTTCCAGAGGTAGCTACTCTCCTACACCAGCACAGGAGAAAAGCAGTTTCTTGCCTTTTTTTTTTTTCCCACTTGACAACCATCTTTTGCCACTCCTCCATGAGGAGATCAGAATTTAATGTCTTCCCTTTGCTGCTGCATCTCCAGGGAGGGACGTGTGGAAGCTGAGGCTGCTTCTTCCCATTCATGTATCTCAGAGCCTACATTATTCCTTCTATGAGACAGTCCTTTTGTATGCTCTATTAATCATCCAGCCTCCATCTTTTCCCTCTCTCTTCCTTTTGAACTGAGTCTTATCTCCTATCTTCTCTTATTCTTGTCCCTCCTTGTCTCTACCCACACACCCAAGGAGTTATTACTGTATCATGCCGTCTCATGAGCTCTACAGTCAAGCAGAAAGTAGAAGTGATGACACAGGAGGAGAAAGTTTCCTCCTTTCTATTTGATTACAGATTGGCTCCTCTTCATAGATCCAAGCCATACATCTGTAACACTTAGGATTATGGCCAAGATGGCCATCATGCATAAACACCACAGTAAGCTTGAACTGTATCTCATCTAAGCTTGGCACAGTAGGACCCCTCTTACATGTGACCAGGCAGCTTTTGTTTTTTTCAGTACATGTCACCAGGGTGAACCTGGTGAGGAGGTGGCCCACATTTTGGAGATGTAGGCAGGAAGTAGAGGATTTGGGTTGGTTTTTTTTACTCTTTGGCTCATATGTCCTTCCAGCTGTCTTAGTAAAGAAGCAGAGAACTGTGCTCCCAGAAGTGAAGTGAAGGGATGGCACAGAATCTCAAATAAAAGGTCAATCATACAAAATGAAGGCAAAACAAAGCATCTTTTCCCTTTTTTTTTTTCTGGAAACAACTGAACTGCTTGGCCAACATTTTCCATGTAAGTCAGCTGGAAGCACTCACTCCTTCTATGGTGTGGGGAAAGACCACATCCCAGCTGAATTACAAATGCTGAAACCTGACTTTCACAATGGGAAATGCTGGGTACTTCTCACTTAGAAATGTCTTTACAGTACCGCAGTTTTAAACTGTTTAGATGTGTAAGTTACAGAAAAGTTTTGTATACACAAATTCATGAATCTCAAAATTAAATAAGCTGCCCTGCACTTTGTTGTAGGAATTAAAAATCCACAAGTCCAGGGAAGTGGGGGAGTCACTGGAGGCATTCAAAAAATATGTAGACATAGCACTTCAGGACATAGTTTAGTGGTCATGGTAGTGTTGGGTTGACAGTTGGACTTGATGATCTTAGAGGTCTTTTCCAGCCGTAATGATTCTATGATTCTAAGTCACACTGAAACAACAGATTTCTCACAGCTACATGTACAAGAAAAGCTGAAGAGTAAGGCCACAGATGACTGCTGGACTGCAAGAACAGAGGTACCCCTGGTACCAACAGGAATGGCAGGACCAGCCCTGGAGCCAGGCACTGGTCCTCAGGATTTTGCTCCTAAAACTAGTACACAAAAAAACCCTCATGCCAGTAAACATCTCCAACACAGTGAACACTGATAACAGATTAATTTTTTTTTTTTTGCAGCACCGTGTAACTATTCTGTACTTTTTTTCAGTACTGCACTGGTAATGAAAAGCATCAGAATATTTGTGGGTTTAGGAAACAGATCCCATGCAGTCTGTTTGCGCTAAGAATATAATCCAGCAGTTTCTACAATGACTTTCATTTCTCCAAAAGCCTAAATTTAATCCTCATACATGATACCAGACACGTACCAAGTCTAATGTTAAAATCTCCACGGATGTAACTCTCATCTGGAACTGCCTTTCCTCCACATACACAGAGAAATCCCTGCCATGTGGTCACGCTCTGCATTCATATTTTAGGTAATATTTAATCAGATGCTTAGCCTGGAAAATGAAGACACCCACTGAAAGTAGGTCATGATTATTATCCAAAGAAAGATCACCATGCTGGATTTTTTCACTGGGAATCTCAAAATTAGAACAGGTTAGAGATTCTGCTTGGTATAACAACACCTTTTAAAAAATACCTTACATGTAAATATCTTTTATAGTGAATTCTGCTGTAGGAGGCTTAGGACACAGGAAGCAATATTACTGATGTGCCCTTAATCCTGTGCTGAGCCAAAGCCCCAGTGTAACAGTTCTTTTATCTGCTGGTGATTTCATGAAAAATAAACTGTCTACTGGACCAGCAGGAATGTTTTTCTCTGGAAAACTATTTTGTTTTCTTCTTGACAGGACTGTTTTTAAAAAGAGTGCACTTGCTATCTATCATAGGAATAAGCATTGCTTCCAAAGTCTAGTCTTCTATTGAATTACACAATAAAGAAGAGCTACCATATATTAAATCTGTTACATTTTTGCTATTATTATTTTTAGGTTTGGAATGATAAAATTAGAATTCTTATTCCTGGAAGTAATTGTTAGTTTAATATTCTCAGAGGGAATTAATTTTTATAATCCTAGATTCAAATCTCCATTTTGAGTCTTGTTAACAGAATACAAATGACACCTTACACAAACTACTACTGCAAAATTATAATTACAGCCAACACATTCCCAAAGCTTCTGTTTATAAATTCAGATATTACTCTTTTGATTTGTTCAGTCTTAATAGCAATAATGTGATAAATAGCACAGTAAATAAAGCAAGTATTTGATCTTTGCATTTACAAGTGACAAAAAAATTTATTTCTTAGGTTTCAAGATAATTAAAGAAATTTTTGCAACTGAATATTGAAATAGTATCTCTCTTAACATGAGATTTGAAAGAATCTTGCCAAAAAAATACACAAGGGAACAGATTAACCTGAACAAGCATAGAAATAAATTTAGGAATAAAAAATGGAAGTCTCTACTGCTAATAGCAGATTTGTTACATAACAAAAGCAAATTAAGTACAGGCTCAGATGAATGTAATTCTAGTGAAGTCCAGGAGATATATGCTACTGAAGAATTTAATCTTCTTTGATCTTCTCACGTGTTATGATTAATCACCCACCTGTGGACTCTGAAGATGACTGTTACAAAGATAACAACAGAAACAATATAAAATTATCAGAGTTATGCCACTATACAATTATGCTCCCAAACAAAATATTGCATTTCCCTACTCCTCTTGCAAGTGTGATTTGGTAGTGCGTGATTTGTGACACAACAGAATTAATATTCTTGGTTGCGACTGGTTCCTATCAGCAATACTCTCTGTATAGCTGCCAAAAAGCCTAAAGGTCCGCATTCAGCTAAGCGTGGATGAAAATATAAGGTCATATTTAGGTTGCATAGCTTCCACTGAAAAAATTAAGCAATTACCGATTTGGTAAACAGGGAGCTGGTGTCCCCAGAGGTCATGGAGAAGGTCCCGGGCAGGTGCTGGGCAGTGAGCTGCCAGGGCCAGGCAATGGGAGAAGGCAGCTGGAGGAGCACTGGGGGACAGAGAGTGTGCTCCTAGCACCTGTAAAAGTCTGCTGAGAATTGGCCACCCCCAAATCAATAAATAGAAATAGTGTGTCCTTGTCATGTAAACAGAGCTGTGTTCAGGATGCAGTTTCAATTCAGTCTCACTGTACATTCCTAAATGTGCCCTAAAACCTGTTGTTTTTTTAAATAAAAAACCAAAAACACCTACCTGCCTGTGTATGTGAATCTGCTACCTGACAAATGGGATTACCTTGCTTAAAATACCCTACAATCCTTGTGTAGGGGGTGAGTGCCTTCAAAATATTCTGATGACTTTCATGTGAGGTAGAATATAGGTTTCCTAAGGCTTGCAGGAAGAAGAGTTAAACATCAAGATTTTTCTCAAACCGTTCTTTTAATTTTAGGCTATCAACATCAGTATCCCTGTACTTTACATTGCATTACAATTTGTACTGAATCCACACACATTTTTATGTCCCCAGCTTTCACTTTTTGTGGAGGCCAATCCATAATTAGAAATATAATAAAAATAAAATAATAGCACAAAACAGAAATAATCTCTGGGAAACGGTTAATCAAGAAAAACCTGTACAACCTTAGTGCTTGCCCAAACATAGCACTCCCTGTGGTTTTAACTGAGTAAACATCTCTCAAGCTGCCCCAGGTAACTCCTTTGCCCCTGCCACCACATCAAGAGGTCGCTCAGAACGATCACTCAGAATCGCCCCCATGTCACCTGTCAAAGGGCAAGCTACATTTACATATAGCTTTAAAATTTAGGGCATGAAGGAGCAGTAACAGTCTGAGTAGGGCGACTGGGTAACCACAGCCTCCACAACTGGGGGGCAGCTGCAGAAGTGCGTCAGAAACACCAGCAGAGGAGGAGGGCACTGACAGCACCCAAGCCACAGCCCACAACACAAACAGGGCTAAGAACAGCCCACCTCTTAGAGTAGATGGGACAGCACTGAAGCCCAAATATTTTCTATGATTATACTTCCAGGCTAATTACTGGTGAAGGCTCCTAAAGATAAGAAAGAGCTGAATCCAGAAGTAAATCTGCTCTTCTCCCCAAAGACTAAGTTAATGCTTTTTTTTTTCCCTTGAGCTGGTGCACATCTCATAATGCGCTTAGACTCAGGACTGGAAATTGAACAGCCATGAGCTGAACAAGCATCCCCCCAGCTGTCCAGGACAAAGGAAAAATGTTCCTCTCCAAGGGAAAGGTGTGCCACATTCTCCGTTCTCTCCACAAAACAGGGAATCAGTAGTTCAAAACAGAAAACTTATTATTCAGAAAACACTAAGGGATAGAGAAGTCGATGAAATACACCACCTGACTCAATAAGCCTTCAGACTCAAGAGGTCTCACCAGAAACAGGTCAGAAAAAGAAGTTTTCATCATTTTAAAATTCTCCCTTGCATCTCTATCTACAAAAACTGTATTGTAATTGAGTTTTGTAAATGGCAAAATTGTTTGACTTTCTTCTCAATAAGAATGACAACTTAAATCAAGTAGCTAGGAGGCCATTAACGTAACAAAATATGTTTATTTTGACCTTTTTCAAGAAACTGCAGCAAACCTGAAAGTGTGCACAGATGTGCAGATAGTACAAAGTCATGTGAAATGATACACTATTGTCTTCATTTTTCATGTGTTTAGAGAACACCTTGTTTCAGACTACAAAAGCAGCTCCTGCAGACAACCCCCACTGCTGTCAGGCTTCCTGCACCCTGCACTGCAGTTGTTGGGACTTTCACAAAGCGAATCATTAATCTTTGGCCAGCAAGTGGGTCAGCAGCTAGACCAGAGCATGCAAAAACTTGTGCAAGACTCAAACTGTCTCAGTAAAATGCAGAACACAAGTGCCTGCTGAAGCACCAGGGCTGGTGGGAGCTCCCAAGCGGCCCCGTGGCTGCCTGGGCAAACAGGGCACACAGCCCCGAAACACCAGCTCTTCCACAATGGAGATTTATTTTTGCTCACACTGGGTCTGTCACATCGAGCAGCTACTGAAAGCATCTGGTAATAGCAGGAATGTGATTTTCATGTTTAATTCTCCCTCACCTCTGCACCCACCAAAACCGATTCTAAAAAAATATTCCCTAATCCTTCATTAAAAGAAATCACTCCTGTGAACACTGAGTTTCACTGCTTTTCATATGCAGATGTCTTTAAGAGTGTATTAGGAAAAAAAAATTACAATATTTCATATTACCAAGAATATATAAACTTTCAATAGAAAGTTGTAGCCAAACAGAGCATCGCTGCCAAAATGCCTGAAAGAACTTTGGAAGACAGACTCTTGTGAAGAAAGTGAAAAAAGGAAATCAACACCATAAATTAATGGAGAAAAATTCTGATTTCCAGTTGTAATCACCTCAGGTATAGTAGATAAATATGATTTATGCCTATGATTTCACATACCCTCTCTAAATTTTATTTAATGGCAGATTTAAAAAAAAAATAATCTAGTTATTCCAAGTATTATGCAATGCTGGCAATGGCACATAGAGAACCAATGTGATACTGTTATCAGCTGCAGCTGTTCAGTTACCCAAAAACCTCCCCCACCAAACCTGTAGTTTTTAAAACACAGCAGAAAGGGAGATGACATATTGACACCAGGTGATATGGAGCTTAAAGCAAATCTTAAAAGGGTGAAAAACCTGGGGAAAAAAAAAGATGTGTAAAACAAGAAAACAACAAAACAACCCACAAAACCCAGAATCTCAAATGATTGAAGTCTGAAGTGAAAAATTCTCAGTTTTTTCACACAAAACTGCATTACTGCCTGTGTAAATTCCCCCCATGATTACACAGCTTTTTATAGTAGCACTACAACTCAACCCTGAATAGTTAAAATTAAGTTGTACCAAGTAATGTCATGTAAACCTATTTGACAGAGCAAATGCCAGCCAGTCACGATATGAAATTCTTCTTAATTCTACTAGTTTGACTGAAGTGAACTCAATCGAGGATAAAACAGCTGCATCTCCTACTGGATGAAAAAAAATTCTTCCTTGGGATATACCACAGTGGGTACCAATGCCTGCCCCAACACTGAACGGACTGAAGCCAGTGACGTTTTCCCCATTATATTAAAAACTACAATATACACAAAAATACTTTCATTCAGCATAACATCCATTTCAGCCTGTTTTGAAGACTAAAAAACCCCCCTTGTTTATAACTTGTCAGTTCAGTGGCTCCTGCTAAAACAGCAACTTATAACATGCCAGGAAAACCAATCACATCTAACTTGCATAAATACTCAAACTGACAAAAGAGGCAAAGTTCACCCTTGGTTAGAACGTACACGTGTAGATCCTCTGCATGTGGATGGGGATGGCACCAGACATCTTCTGCAGAAGTCTGCTATGCTTTCTCCTGTTTGAAACTTCAAGTTTGTGCTGTTCACAATCCACAAATCTCAGCTGCTCAGCCTTTTTCTCCCTTTTCTTCTAAGGGGAAAGAAGCACGTTAGGTCTCTGGGCCTACAAAGAGATCTTTTGATCTCCAGCTCTGAATTTTGAGACACATTGATTTGACAGGAAGACACAGGAAAACGCGTTATCAAAAACACTCTTTATTAATGATTTCAGAAGTCATCTTCTGAATCATAATCCCCAGGTTTTTGAGGTGGCCGCTTAACACTGATTATTAGATCTATGGAGAGCAGCTCCATGACACAGTGAAGAACCGAAACGACTAACTGGTATTTGCAATACACCAATTCTAAGCCCTTCTCATTCGCAGGCAGTGGCTGATTTTTTCTGAGTGCATTTATGACTTTGAGATAGAACTTGATAAAGCTGTTTGGTCCTGTTGTCCCATACAAGGACTTGGGAATGCTTAACAAAGCATTGGCAACCACATTAGACACAACAGTTACCTCTGGCTGCTGAAGCTGTTTTGCATAGTACTGAATATAATAATGTAAGAGGATTTCAAAGTAACCTCCTACGGGCAAAACTGACCCTGCTTCTATAAGGGAGTTGGAATAATTCTGTGTAATACTTATACAACTCTTTCCATGTTTAAATGGAACTATATTGCAACTTGTTTTTTCTAGATCTTTGCCACCATCGTGTTCACACACAGTGACTGTATTAGCATTTTGTGCTGCTAACACAGCAGTGCTGTCATTCTGCTCATTGTCCAAAAGTGAATCACTTTTATAGTTCTCGCACATGTTACTCGGATGCTCGCATTTTCCATGGTGTTTCTGTATGTCTCTTGAAGATCCATCTTCATCAGTGGCAACATGGAATTCTTTGGTGCACAAGATTGGATTTGATGGTATTTGCAAGTCTGTTTGCAGACATGCCAGATTTTCACTTCCCTGAAAATCAGGGTCTACAATCTGTGTCTGTGTTTCATGGCTATGTGCTTTCAGCTCATGTTCAGAAACCTGACTACCATCACAAGAAATATTTTCTACTACGAGTTCCTTCTGAGTAGCTAAAGGCGGCCAACTGCCAACCTCTGAGGCTTCATTCTGGCTTTCACCTCCCCTCTGATCAACTGTTTTAAATAGCTGC
This sequence comes from Brachypteracias leptosomus, assembly GCA_013401335.1. Classification (NCBI taxonomy): domain Eukaryota; kingdom Metazoa; phylum Chordata; class Aves; order Coraciiformes; family Brachypteraciidae; genus Brachypteracias; species Brachypteracias leptosomus. The sequence continues at coordinate 108,902 of VYZX01029365.1, read as the reverse complement.
TCCAGCATTGTAAATGCCCCTTGTAAAGCAGCAGCATGTTGCTCAATAACACCATCGACCGGCCCACAAAGAATTAGGCAATGGGGCTGAAAGGTGCACATGCTGGTGAAGCCAATGTGAACGCATCTCTTTGAGCCCAGCAGCAAGGGCTGGAAGAACATTGCCACTGCAGTTTCAGTGATTTCTCCCTGTATGTTATCACCGAAAGGTGCATAAGGTGAGATTCCTGTGATTTCACTGATAAGGGCCACTTCTTCCGACGATAAGCACTCTACCACAGAGATACCATGTAATTTCGCATAGTAGATAACTATTTCCTCCTGCTTCACGCTCGACAGTAGCAGCTTCACGTTGTTGCTCTGTAAGTGTTTCATGACGGCTTCTGTCCTCCTTGTGATCCACTGAAGGGAAGCCTGATACTGATCCTCGGAGTCGACGACAAACTCGACGCTGGGGGCCGCCAGGACGGGCCGGAGGGGCTCGGTGACGAGCACGACCCGCAGGTCCCCTCCCGCCGGGCAGTAGGCCGCGAAGTCCCTGCGGAGGACGAGGCCAGGCAGGACCCTGGAGCTGGCTATAGGTAGGCCGGGCACGGCGGCGTGCAGCTCCGCGAAGCGGCGGCCGAGGAGGCGCAGCAGCGGCGGGCGGGGGGCGGTGGCCGGGGCGCAGCAGCGGCGGCAGTACTCGCAGCACAGCCGCGCCAGCAGCCGCCGCTCGCCGGGCCCCAGCCGGCCGCCCAGGTAAGCCTCCACCAGTGCCTCCAGGG
>VYZX01029365.1:58374-108107 GCA_013401335.1 Brachypteracias leptosomus | reverse complement strand
TGCCGCGCACTGCGCCCGCCAGCGCCGCTGCCTCCTGCGCCAGCTGCCCCGGCTCCGGTCGCTGCCGCCGCGCCATGGCAACCGCTGTGCCCCTTCCGCGCGCGCGTCACGCCCCTTCCGTGAGTCCCGGCGTCGCGCAAGAGCCACCACCGCCAGCCCTGGGGCGGGGAGGCGCATGCGCGGCCCCGTCCCCATCCCCCGAGCGCGGGCCCGCCCTGCGGTGTGGATCGAGGGGAGCGGGCCGGGGAGGCAGGGTAAGGGCGCACAGAGCCGAGGGGTGCGGAGGTGCAACACGTCTTTATTTAGGTGCGGCAGCGGCGCCGGCCCCAGCAGAGGGGGGGGCCTGTAACAGTCCAAGTCCCTTCAGCAAAGAGAGATCCCGGGGTATGTACAGCGCGGGAGCGGCGGCCGAGCGGAGACAGATCAGCGGGAACAGGCCCTGTACCCTGAGCGCTAACTTCCCGCTTGGTCAGGGGAAAGGCCGGGGAGAGCCCGGAGCCCGCCCGCAGGGACCGTGAGGATAAAAAGCCGAAATAAATGTCTGTGAGGGCGTTGTTACGGCTATTTCTGTAATAGCAGAGAGTAGTACAGCTGCCTTGTGTCAAACACCAGAAATCCTCCACTCGTGGCTCACCAGCCAGAACAGGGAATAACTTAATGTTTTAATAGTTGATCCCATCCCCCCACCCCGGACTGACAAAGCAGGAAAGTTAGTTTTCAAAACACAGAGGCCTTCACAAAAGGTCAGATGTTACATATGGCACAGGCTTGACAAATCTTCTTTACATGTCTCAGAACAGCAAGAAACCCATCAAGAAGGCACTGTTTTTACAATACTTGAATACCTGCTAAATTTCCTGTGATTGGAGGACATCCTTGAAATAATAATTAAAACTTACAGATGTACAGAATCCTTGTTATATGCTGTTTACATAAACAGTGGTGAAGTAACAGCCTTTAAGAAACTATATGAAACATTCAATCCAAAGCCTGTTTCATAAACACCAGTCTAACAAAGAAAAAACAAAGTAATTCCCAAAGGCACAGGATGGCAGTAAACAAGAAAAAACAAAAAAAAGGAAGAAACCACTATTCACTACATTTTATAGGACAACCTTTCAAATAATTTATGAGATTTAATTGAGGGTGGGAGAAACCACCAGGCTCTACCCTCATTATGTAATGTCAACTATGTAAAAGGAATCAACATGTGAAATGCAAGAAACATCATCTGCTGAAGCTGATACTTGCTACATTTCACATGGCATATGTAATTTTTCTTAGCTTAGGTCATCTGTACCTAACTAAGGGAATTAAGGGCTTAGAGTGCATTGGAAAATATAACCAAAACAAAACAACAAAATTACATGGCAACAAATCCTGAAAATATTTCCTGTACAAGAAGAAAAACAAACAAAAGATTTGTAGATCAAATGTGAAAACAAGTGCTGTTTTAAACTTTCAGAACTAGCAGGAGGCCACAGCCCTCAAACATCTGCAAACTGTACAATCAATTTTTATAACTATGTGCAGAGCTCAGTCTTGAGGACATATATTCAAGATCAGCTACACATCGTGGTTAAACAGGACAATGGTGAGGAAGGCTTCATACATGCCTATGACCAGCTATACTGTAAAACTTAGACAAACAATGTCTTTGTTGTATTCACATGAGGGAACATCATACAAACTCCAGCAAAATAGGAGGTACTAAGTTTTCAATGTACTTTTCAGAATTTGAATTCTCTAATCATGCAGTCAAGCAGAAATCTGCAGTTTTACTTTTCAAAAAGTTTCATCATGTATGCTTTACCTTTCCGGACCATCACTAAAGCAACTTTTACACAGAATTAAACTCTAAAAAAAAAAAAAAAAGAAATCAGTTGGAAAGGAAAATAAGCTCAGTTCAAGTCTTATCTTGAACCTAGTGTGAATTTCAGATACTAGTCTGACACTGTCCAACACTGCTACGCTCACTACCCTGCAATCCATGTAAAACCACGTGCAGACTGTTAGTAACTGACCTTGAATAGAAGTGATTAAAAAAAAAAAAAAAAATCAACATCAAAGGGTAGAAGGGCATTTCTATTTACAAGGGAGATAAAAGCTCATAACTATCAGTCAAGTTTCAGCACCACCATTGTTTTAGGGGATTGAAGTTATTGCCCAAATTCTCACTCATTTCCTTCATGTTACTCCCATGTATGGAGTATATTTAAAGGCTTGTCATGGATCTTAAGACAGGTGAAGCTTTGACACCTGAATGCAATAGCAAATGGCCAAATTCCAGGCTGTGAATATGAAATTAATGCTGTTATATTCTGCTCTCTTTATGCCATTTTATACATGGCTAACAATTTCAGTTTCTGTTTAGAGACAATTTTGGATTTTCTTTTTTTTCTTTTTTCCAGAGGGACTTTCATAAATTTTACCTCATCAGCTATAGATAATATAGAAGTCTAATCAAGCTTGGTCTTGCCTGTGTATACAAGATCAGTCTGGTTAAGTTGCCACATTCCACAAAATGTTTCAAGACCAAACTATGATAATATGAATCTGTAAGAAATAAGCTGAAGTTGATTGCTTATGCAATAGACTTCTATACAGCTGAGGACCAAAGGGAGAAAGGTAAAAGGGGAGGCATGTGAAGGTGTCAGCTACAGGAATACATGAGCTAGACCGACAGCAAGTAAACAGAATTTTCACTAAACACTGGTGAGGCTGATGCAGAAGAGAACAGCAGATTGCCTGGACAGTCAGTGAGGGGTAACCAGGCCATGGCAAAAAGCCAAATGTGACCTTTGAACTGTTCCACTGCCCGGGATGGGTTTGATTTCTGAGAGGATCCTGTGAAAACAAACTTGGCTGCTCTTTGCGCTGTGCTGCTCACCCTCTTGTTGTCTTGCCTGGGTTACTGAGAGTACATTTACAGTCCTACAGCCCCCTTTTGTCTTGGTACACCTGACTGGCATAATGAATTCACCAGATAAACACTGGCACTACATTTTTTTTTTTCCTGGAATTTTACAAGTTCATACATGCATATATTTCTTCCAATAAAAATGTTAGAAACCCTGATTTTACACTGAAACTGAAGCTTCACATTGACTTGTATGGCTACAGCATAATGGGTAGGTGCATCCGTGTGTTCTGCTAGGTAGTACATACTAATGGCAGTAAGGAGGAGTTTAACAAAGACTTTGGGTTTCACTCTCACTGGTTTTGTGTGTGTTGTTAAGCCATCCTACAATTTCTGAGGACTTTGCCCTCGTAAACACACATGTTTTCATTTACAAGTGAACTCGTGATGGTGCCCAAATTCTGTTCTACATCATCTGCCTTTTGGGAGGTGCAACTCAAGCTACATACAAAGCATGCACCTTTGCATCTTCACATTTGGTTCCAAAAATTAGAGTCCTGGCATCAGCAGTCTGTCTGCTTAGTGCAACACGGCCACACAAAAATGTAAATTTAAAAGCTGTAGATTTATCAAGACTTACAAACATACTGTAAATCCTTGACATCTACAATTCATGAGAGAGAGTGGACCAAGACAGTACCTTCCTGGGTAGTGTACTGTTAAAAATGTGCTCTGTACAGTAGATGCAGGAATGTTTTTATGAAGAATCTGAAGTTTTAAAACTATAAAAATAAAACAGCTGACTTACAAGCCACTCTAGTAAATCAGGCTTAAAAACCTCATACTTTCAAAACAAATCAAGGATATTACATTGCATAATTCCCAAAGACTTCAGCTTTTTACTTTACAGTTGCTAACACTCATGATCTTTGTATAATAATGTATTTGTTTGACCTTAAACAGAAGTTTACTTCCAAATACCCAATGCCATTTACAAAAACTGCTGGTTACTTCAGAAGTTCCTTTGTTACAAAAAGGGGTAAGTTTAAATGTAACAAAGTAGGCTCGTGCATCATTCTACTGTAAGAGGGATCACATCCTACCTACAGGGTCTGACCTCTGAATTTTTATCTATTCTGTGGTGAAGATTCATCAGTACAGCATATGACATCATATAAAACACAAGGCTGATGTCGGAGTCTGTGAGACAGAGGCACACACCAGGAGCAAGAGTGTACTGGCACTTACACAACTCTTTCTTCAACTGGGTAGACGGGAGAATGATTCAGAACCATGGATGCTGAGGCAAAGTTCTGTAAGTTGTTGCTACAGGGCTCTTTTAGATAATATTGCATCATTTAAAGACCAACTTAAAATATGGTCCCCAGTAACAGTTTGATCATTCCAGTTCAGAAAGGCCCTTGTTCACACTTCCTATTTGAACAGGAAATTAATGATAAGCTGTAGCAGAACTACAAGTAAAATGAAGACATAGTGCTTGAACTGCAAGAAGTGGTAGTCCCCAGGTGGTGAATTAGAAGTGACTCTATTTCGTAGAGCCATAATGTCCCTGTAAGATAGAAAATAACATCCTGTAAATGACAATCTAGACAATTTGGCATTTCCTAGTGTGTCAGGGCTCCCTACAGAACACAGGTTTTGAGGAAAATTATGAAACATCAATGAGCAATCACCACTTGGGAAGACGGGTAGTTTAAAGATATTAAGGCTCTAAAGCAGAAAGATACGTACCAGCCTCCAAGGGGAAAAAAAAAAAAAGCTAGAAAATGAGTAAGCTGTAAACCATTTGAAAGCATTTAATTTAGTACTACCTCTTAATGTCTTCTTGCGTTTCCTTTATAGATTCAATAGCACTCTGCAGCTCGCCAAGGTCTGCCCCTTTTTTCCTTATCCTTGTGTTATGCTTCAGAAGTTGTGCTAGAAAGATACAAAAGCCAGACATAATTCACAGAAGTGATGCTAAATCAATAAAGGAACAAAGTACAAATGATGAACTAAAGCAGCTACAGAAGTAAGGAAGTTTTCTAACTAAGCTTCTACTGAAGGCTCAAGTTTTATTTCAGAGTCACCTATAGGTGTCCTCTGAAGGACAGCAAGTAAAGTGTTTGAAATATCTTAAAGCACTGTATTGTTTAATTTCTGCAAGGATTATCAACAACAAAAATCTGCCTTCTGGCAACATGCTGATCTATGAATTAAAACAATCCATCTTGTTTTAAGATATAAAAGAGTTTACAAACACTTTTTTTTCCCCTGGGTACTAAACGCATGCAGCACTTAAGCCTACTTGCACTACTACATACTGGTGTTTAACAGGGCAGGAAAGTCTGCTATTAAAACTATGGAGCCATTCTGCTCCTTTTGTTTTTTCCAGAATGTGCTTCATGCTGGGTAGAGCTGTGATCTAAAGCATTTCACACTACAAACATCAAGATAAGATGAGTATGTGTGACTACAGAACTTTGTTTCACTGTCAGATACATTTATGTACAGAAATAATAAATGTATGTTTTCCTACCTTCACTCCCAGAAGAATCCTGGTTATCAGGCTCCGGGGATGAGAAACCACAATCTCCTTTCTTCTGACTGGCTGGCTTTCGTTTGATTTTTGGAACACTAACCTACAATTGATAAACTTATGAATTATTTTCAGAGAACCAGAATTGTAGCAAAACAGCTCATTCTAATAGTAACAGCTAAAAGCACAATACCTAATAGAAGTCCAAATTAAAATTTTTGATGTGTAAGCAGCCTGAAGTTTGTGCATCTTCCCACTTAAGAGAAAATACACATTAAACTTGAGTTCAAGTTTGCATATTTTATATTCCTACCCAATCAAGTCACCTCTACCACTTAGGATGCAACACAGAAATGGAAGACTATGGACTGGGTAAACTACATTTCTGTAGGAAATACAGAATACAATAGCATTTCCCATTGCTCCCAATGCTTTGATGACCTTTATACACATAATGTATATATACAAGTCCCTGGATCTTGCTGCACATGCTAACAGAACTGGAACATACCATTGGTGTCCGATGTCGAACTTTTGTTTGGATGGTGCCATCTTTTTCAAATTGGATCATATCATTCAAAGGGTCCCATGGTCTGGTACTAGACAAGGTGAATATAATTAATTAATACCATAGTAATTTAAATATGAAATGTTTTCCTGCTCAGAAACCTCTTAGTATGACAGGTTAGAGCTCTCTCCCCCTGTACAGAAGCGAGGCATGGAATAAGTGATCTTATCTTTCACCTGTAGCCCAGCTCTACTCTAAAGGGCCAAGAAAACCAAAAACTAAACTTCACATCCATGTCAAACCCTCATCAGGTTGATAAGAGTACAGGCTATTGTATTAGTCAACAATACCATTATGAATTTATCTGGCTAGTGATATGTATTTGTCAAACAAGGAGAGGTTTTCTGCTTTCTGTACAGTTATTTTAGAACTACAGGGAAATCAATGGATTTAAATTTTTTTTTTTTCTTTTAAAAGATGTCTAGGAAGGAGAGGTTAAGAATCAGTTACCTCAAACTTCCTTTCATTCTAAAGTGGCTAATGGTAATCGGGACTGGTTTTAGGAGGTACTAATGAGCCTGTTTTCTTCTTCTCATTTTTTAAAGAGTACTTTTCCAAGTACAGGTTAATATAAAATAAATTTTTAAAAAAGCAAAAGACATATAGCTCACTGGAGAACAACAAGCAAAGGCAAAGATCAACATCGCCACTGATTACAGCCTTTTCAGAATAGAAGCTGCAAGTCAGCTGCGTGAAGATCATTCTGATGCATAGCTTTAGTGCGAGTAGATTAAACATGGATTTCCTTTCATCTCCTCCTGTATGCCTTTAAAAACGTTTGCAGCTGTTTCAGATGTGAATGTAACTCTGCATTTACCTCTTAGCTTAACCTGACTTGAATTAAATGTCATCTAAGGTAACTGGGTAAGAACCAGGCATTGCACTCCCAAAGGTCTTTTGTATCTGTAATCCAGATGCCTAAATCCATAATCCAGATACCTTAACAACTGCCACAGCTCACTGAACACACTTTTCACAGTAAGCATAAAAGATTGCTTCCTACATGGCCCAGGTGGTGACCATAAAAAGGAGATAGAGATTATGTATGTAAAGGGAGACAGAAGTTTCTTCCAGGGACCGCTGACAGCACAGACTGCTTGCTAGCACATAGTAAAATTTCCATGGCACATCCTTGAGCCGCAAGGCCTCAAGGAAACAAGAAGTAACACAGATTAATGAGATTGTTTTCTGCAGCTTTAAGACCTAACAGTTTAAAAGTACAGTACTTCTCCTGATGGTTTTACACAGGGTTCAACATTATGGGCAGTAAATCCCACTGGACTATTCAGAACTCTCCAACCAGAGGAGGCATCAATAGCACTAGAAGGTTCAAACCAAGAGAGGGTGTGTCACAGAGCTTGTAGTCTAGTTGGGAAATTCCCTGCTGCAGGATGTTTTGTGTGGTAAAAATCTGCACAGACTTAAGAGGAGATAAAGGAAAGAGATGGAAAAGAAATCTGTTGAAAGCTAACAGATACAGGCAATTCCTGCTTCATTCTAGGAAATGTCCAAGTTGCAAATTTGCTGGAGACACGAAGAGTACTCAGGATTCTGGTACTCCTCCCTATACATGCACTTCAGCCACTGCCCCAATACTGGTGAAGGGAAGGCTTCCCAGGTTTAGCCATGAGAATATACCGCCAGCACCAATGGCTTCAGAATTACTTAACTCAGAGCATATCACCTTTGGATATTTCACCTTTGAAAACCCTGAAATGTAGAAGCTAGCTGGGTATTGTAAAAGAACCAGGAGAACGTGGCCATTCTGTGAAAACCACCACCAGCAAGGAGCCTACCAAGTTCAGCTACAAAATTATACATTTTAATTAAAATGCATGAACAGGAATATCCAGTAGTGTTGTGCATTTCATCAGTTTGACCTCAGCTATATATCTGAGTTGTTCTGCTCCTGAAACTACTGCAAGAGGCTCAGCAACACTGCCAGGTATTTAACCAACAGTTTTTGTCACAGACACTGCAGGACTCACTCAGCATATTTGTAGTGCCATTCTCCTGTGACTGAATCCTGATCGAACAGCTTGCACGTCCAGTCTTCACCCTTAAGTTTCCTCTCTTTGGCACTCTTTCTCTGAGCTTCTTCCAGAACATATTTCTCTTGAGTGGCTTCTGTTTGGTCTTTATTATTTATTGCTCTTGTCACTTGTTGCCAAAGCCTGACAGACAAGCAATACAAGACAGTTACAATCTCGTTCACAGAAATAATTGCAAACATATCCTTTATTATAGGCTATGGGATCAACCTCTAACAGAATGTTGCCATGTTGCAATACATGTTTTTTCTACATTTCCATCAAGAATCTCCATGATTGTAAGGTCTGTAAATAATGACCCTGTATTGAACAGTGTTGCTTTCTTGTTTTACAGATCAGTATCAGCAAACGTGGAAAGGAAAAAAACACTATTTTATTCCTAATTTGCTCAACATTCAAACAAATATTTGCTCATAATTTGGACAATATGATGAGTTTTATTTTGTCAAAATAATTACATGTGGTTCTAAAGTGAACTTACTTTTCTGACTCAAAGTCATCTTGCTCTTCAAACTTCACTGTGTATCTAGGTAATCTACGCTGTTTGATATCAGATGTTGGGTTCCAGAATATCTCTGAAACATCTGTCTTCTTGTCACTAATAGTAACTTCACTGTCCTGTAACATATATAATTCAGTTACCTTAATTGTAGTAATCTCAAAGAGTGCCAAAATAACACAAAAAGAAGGAATCAGCAATATTATTTTTGTAATGAGAATTTATCTTCTTTTGGACGCACATAGTTAAGAATAATTACATAGGCTAACTTTAAAATTCAATTTCTGCACTCTCTGCTATTTCTGACTTGGAACAGAGATGGAATGGAACAATTACCATGTCCAAAAACCAGCAGTGCCACTGTCAATTCACCAGAGCTGAAACAAGTTTAAACATTTCATGCTGGTGCCATAACAATTCTTCATAGTAGTAACACATATACTAAAAACATTACAGAAGCTGAAATGTATTTTCTTCATTAACTACTCCAACGTACACAACTTTTCCACCTTTTAACAGTTAGAAATAACACTATGTTGGTTCTATACTTTCTTGAGACCTAACTATAAAGGGATTAAAGTACTACTTAACATTTAAAAAAACCCCAACTTGAGTCTTTTTTTGTAACTAAGTGCTATTTTCATCTCTCAACTATGAGCCAGAATTTATAAAATACCATCACTTGCTACTTACCCAGTGACCCTCCAAAATAGCCAGAACTTCTTTGCCAAGCTTGATTTTCCCTGATATTTGGTTAACACTGTCATTGTTACCCAAAAAAGGCTGCAAAACAAAAAGAAATGTTTTCATGCTGATTGTAATAGCAAGTTATTTTTGCATTTATGTTTAGTGTTAAGGAAAAATTGTGAATTTTTGAAATACGATATAAAGAGCCTTGATGGCTTTTAATATTGCAACTTCTGCCTATTTCATCCCCCAAACAAGTCTAAAACCACAGTAAGTTGTTCTCTCATGCTATGTTTTCTTAAAAGATTCAATGAGCAAAAGCATTGTCTAAGAAATGTGGAAAGAAAACAAAGTAATGCAGAAAAGTAACCCAATGCTATCTCGGAGGCCATAGTCATTTGCTACACTGATTTTACCACTTTGCCAAGGACCATCTGTTACTAGAGATTAACTCTTGCAGAAGCACCAATAAATATGATTGCCAGGATTTTTCTTCAGCCTTTTTGATAGTCTGCACATGTATGGGCTGATGAGGGAAATATCAATTAGCACAGCCTCCTAACTTTTATGTTTCCCCTATAATCACAACTGAATAAATTTTCCTTCTCCATGTGTACACTTCTTAACAACTATTTGTTCAGCTTTAAATCAGTTTCTGCCTCAAAGATGGCAAACTATTCTTTAGAAGTGCAATCCATCTAACAAGTCATTTTGAAATCTTTGTTCAGCTTTTGTGAGCAGGGAGGTGCTCCTACAACATGCAAAACTGCCCAAAATAATTAAAATAATTTTTAAAAATAGTTAAAATAATTTTTTGAAAAATATCACTATTTGCTAGGTACATATAAGCTCAATATGTAGCAGTTAAAATGAAAATTCTTCTGTTTCCAAAACGACAATTCCATATTAAATCAGGAAATATTTTAAAAGTGATTTAATTTTTTTTAAAAAATAGATTATGCTCATTCTCCTTCTTGTGTCCATTCACAGCATTTACTAACCTTGAGTTTGAATTCAATTGTTGCACTGTAGCCAGTTTTCTCACAGGTGATGTTGACTGTTCCCCCAAGCTCTAAGGTCATTGTGCCATAAAGAATTCCTGCAAGAGGAAAAAAAAAAAAAACCCCAAACCTAAAATGAATGTTCATAACTGAACAATACAGAAACCTCAAATTCTTTGGGCACAATTCCTAGAATAAACATGTCTGTGCCAGAGGGGAAAAGGAAAATAATTAAAAAAAAAAAATCTCTTAAGATGACCTTTCCTAATGTCCTAATGATAAGCACGATCTTTCTGCCAGACAAGATAACCCAAACAGAAGGAAGAACAGTTTATCAAGACATATCTTTGGCAGCGTATGCTGCTGGCTTTAGCAAGGCTGGTTTTAGTCTTATTGTAGATAACTGGAAGAGGGGAGCTGTTAAGATAGGAAAATTAACTCTATGACAAAGAGAGAAAAGAAAAACTTCACTTGAATAGAAGCAATATGTACAGTCAGACCACAGGTAAAGACAATCATAGACAACTAATATAAGACAACACTGATCACCTCCCTAAAGACTTTTGGTAGTATAATGTTGATAATCCAATTTCTTTCCCATTATTACTGTATTTGCCCCTGCAATCCAGCATTTGAAACACTGAATATATTTTACATGCACTGGATGCATGTGCAAGTATGTTTTTTCCACCATGCACATTCTCCTTCCCTTCATATTTTTCTGCTTTTCTCCCTATCAGGTCTGTCACACTAGTTCTCCTTCTTCCTATTTGACAAGAATGTACATATTTATCTTATGTGCTCTTTAATTGTTAAGTATTTTGTCACCAAAGCCATACAAAAAAAATTCTCCAACAGAATATGAGAAACATCCATGAACAATGAAAAGAGTCTACCAAACTAATAATAAATTACCTAATTCTACTAATCAATTTTCATACATCTCAAAGAAAATATTATAGCTGGTAACTATAAGGCTTCCAAAAGTGAATTCTGGCAGAGAATATGTGCGTAGATACATCTGAATAAGTAACAGTTTAAAAATCAGTAATTCTGCAATGCATTTTGTACTACTACTGACCTTCCAGAAAGCTTTGCAAACTACTGACTGGTTTCCCATAGTGAAACTAAAGACAAATGATCACGACTTGACACTCAAATCACACAGTGATATATAGATACTACATTGTCTTTCCTGTTTACAAGAGGAAAATACTGGAAAAGCTCAAAACTATTCTTTAAAATAAAGCAACTCAAACAGTAAATCACCGCCACGTAATGACAGATAGCTATATATATGCTGTAACTATTTATGAAAAAAAAAATTTTTTCTGTGCCAAAATATAGATCAATGCTTGTCATGGTTTGAGTTAGGACCAAACCACTTCTGTTCAGTGATTTTTCTTTTCATCTGAGTCTCTGCTAACTAATTGCACTTTCTGAAGCTATCAGCATGTTTTCACAGACAGCGTCTGCTTCTAGCAGTGATAACGCTTGATGTTTGGAGTTACTACCAAGGATTGGTGTGCAGACCTTGTGCACTACATCAGGGGGTGCAGAAAGTGAAAGGCCACACCTGTGGGGAGGAGCGGCCAGGACAGGTGACCCTAAACTGACCAGTGAGGTATTCCAGCCCATACACATCATATTCAGTATAAAGCTGAGGGATCACGAGGGTCTCGCCTCCTCTTCCCTTTGGGATCCTTGGGCCTTCCTTTTCCCTTTGGTGGACCCATCCCTTCCCTTCGGCCTTCTTCTTGAGTTCCTGAACCCAGTTCCCGTCAGCTGCTGAGCCCAGTCTGGGACTTTGCCAGTGCCTGCTCCACAGCCTTGGTGGTGACGGTGACATAATTGCCATCAGGGGGAGGTTGGGTTCAATAATCATTTTCTATATACTTGTATATGTCCCGCTTTATTATTATCTTCATTAAAACTGTTTTAGTTTTCTTTTCTAATCTGGAAGTCTCTCTCTCATTCCCTTCTTCTCCCATTTGAGAGGGGAGGAGGCCACAAGTCTCTCTCCTTTATCCTCTTTCTCTTCCTCTATTTGGGAGTCGGGGAAAGAGGGGTTAACAGAGAGCATCTGTTGTAGGTGGATTGACCCTAAACCTCAACAATGCTAAACAACAGATGCATTTTTCTCCTGATAAAGCATGTGGAAGCCTCGAGCCACCAATGTTACCAATGTTCAGAACACTCTTCTCAGATGACAAGCTCAAATCCAAGAAAGTATACTATTTAGAATAATAAACTTCTATTCTCATAACTTTGAAATCTAGAGAATGAAAAACCCCACTACCTTTGCAATGAGCGTATGGCATTGTCATTACATAATCTTCTCCCCTATTTAGGAATGTCAGCCGTCCTTCTCCATCTAGTATGGCAGATAATGAATTCCCTGAAATTCAAAGACAAAAAAAATCACATTTCTTACCCTGCAAGACAACAGTCAACATTTCCTATTAACTGAACAATAAAATTAAGAACTTCAGTATATTCACCATTGAATCTATCTTGTCTAGTGAAGCCATTATAATACACAGACTCTCCAATTAAAAATTAAAATACTCCAAAAATGGAAATTAAAATTCTGAACACCAATACCAAAAGCTTTGTAAGGAAAGGATAATGCAATGATTAAACCCCTTATTCTTCGAAGAGCCTTCTTTCATCCACAAAACACATCTCATTTGCACTGATATAAAGTTACAATAAAAAAAAACAACCCAAAGATTATTTACCATAGAATTTTGATTTGGCCAGAATGCTACCACTAAGGCAAAAACCATCCTTGCGGTTGCTAACATAGAAGGCAGATATTGGAGGATGATGTGACACCTGTTGAAAAAAGCCACATATTTGAAAAGACAGAAAAAAGAAGAAAAAAATCATGCAATACAGTATAAATCTTGAGCTAATAATGGCAGAATGCGAAATTCAAGCTGCACATAATAGAATAAGAGTTAATATATGTGAAATGTGACTGTCCTGGTTTGAGCTGGACCAGAACTAATTCTGTTCAGTGATTTTCCTTTTCAGCTGAGTCTCTTCTAACTAACTGCAGTTTCTGAAGTTAATGGCATATTTTTGCAGACAGTGTCTGCTTCTAGCAGTGAAAATGCTTGGTGTTCAGTTACTACCAAGGATTGGTGTGCAGACCATGGTCACTGCTAGATCTTATGCACCACATCAGGGGATGCAGAAAGTGAAAGGCCACACCTGCGGGGAGGAGCGGCCAGGACAGGTGACCCTAAACTGACCAATGAGGTATTCCAGCCCATATACATCATACTCAGTATAAAGCTGAGGGATTGTAGGGTCAAGCTCTCTTCTTCAATGGCCAGCATCTGAGGAGGACTCTGTTTTGCCTTCTATCATGATCCATATGTTCCTGAACTCAGTTCCAGAATCCATCCCCTGAATCCAGTTCCCATCTGCTGACGAGTCCAGTCTGGTACTTCCCCAGTGCCTGCTCCACAGCATCAGTGATGCCAATGACGTAATTGGCATTTGGTGGGGAGGAGAGAATTCTACACTTGTTTTGTATATACTTCATTCTTTTCTAATCCAAAAGTCTCTCTCCCTTATTCCCTTTCTCTTCCTCTGTGGTAGGGGAAAGGAGTTAGAGGGGATCTGTCATTTGTCTAGTGGTCAGCCCCGCCTTAAACAATAACACTGACTATAACTTTTAGACATAAAGATCAAGCAAACACTTACTGAATTTCAAGAGTTAAGAAAATTAGCAACTGGCTTTTACTGTAGGAAGAGAGAACAGAAAAGCTGAAAACATCTTTGTCTCTCTAGGAAGACACACTTAACAGAGACATCTTTAAAAAAACCCTATGCTCACCAGGAGAGCTTTTAGGATACTATTCAGACATTTAAATACATTTCTACCACATCATTTGGCTAGCACGAAAATGCAACACCTTTATTTTTCTTCAAAATATTTGTTCCAGTTATTGCAACTACCTGTTCTGCAATGTAAAAAGTCTTGCTATTTGTCCTTGGATGAATCCACATGCAGCGGAAAGTCTCACCAAGTATAGGATTGTACGGCTTTTTGAGTCCCTAAACAGAAACAGAACAGAGAGTAACCATACAATGCAGGTAGAGAACTCACAAAATACTTTATCACTATGTGACTGAGGATAAGACACACAAAAACTATAATCATAATATATGCAGAAGTACATTGTACCCAATTTAATCATTTGAACATTATGCTTAGTTACTCTGCACTCCACTCTAAGGAAATTGGCATAGATTTAGTATACCTGCTAAACTATTCCAGGCTACATGTAAGGACAAACAGAATATAACTTTTTTTTTTTTCAGGAGAATTACTACAGACCTTTTGGCTGAAGTTAGGTAGTAAGTACTTTCTTCTTTCAATACTGTTTCCCATCAAAATGACTATAAAGATTATTTAGTGTAAAGCCACACGAAGTAGTGGAAACATTAATCCTCCAAACTCAGTATGTTGTCACTGAAAAATGGTAAATGTAGAACTGGCTCAACTTTATCACAAAATATTTAGTTCAACTTCTATTCCAAGGGGAAAAAAGCAGTTTTATAGAGTCTATTTTAAGCATGGCTAGGGACCAAAAAGGTCCATGATGCATTTGTGTAAATAATGAAAACTTAACCTTGCTTTTAAAAAAATGCATAACAACATACTTTACAAAGAAAAAAGTCTTACTCCAGCACATCCCCAGGCCCTCAAACTAGACAAAATGACTAAAGACAAAACAGTATGTGAGAGGACACCTTTGGCTTTTTGTAGAATCCTGACAAATACCACTTCACTACTTTTTTCATGCGGTTGTAAGCGTTCTCTTCCAGGGCAGCTCTGTGAAACAAACAGAACACACAGATCAAATATCAGTATCATTCCAGTTATAACACGCTATCAATCATTATGATATAACTTTAATCTAGCTGACTAAGACAAAGGTTTTGTGATTTGCAGTACTGTAAAACTTTCAGCCTGATTACATCACATTCAAAGTTTTCAAATAATTATCTGAAAATGGAAATCAAACCAAAAAATCAGTAATTTTCATGATTGAGTCTGTTCCTTGTAACATTAAATCCTGTTCCAACCCCCACTGAAGTTCTTCCACTTCTAACATACTACTTTAGAGAACCAGCCTACTCAAGAGTTGAATAATACTTTTATGTACAGTTTAGTTTATTAGCTATGTTTGAGCAGGCAACCATAAATCTGAATGGAACTCAACACTGTATTAAAAAGGTTAACTGATATTGTTTTACCATTTTAAATACACCTGCTAGAGAAAAAAAAAAAATTAAGGAGTCTTCTAATCAGTCTCCAAAAGCTAAACCAGAAATGTCTGCAACACAATTGCTATTAAATTACTAAGAGGTGGACAGATATGAGCTCTCAGGCAGTTAGCTTTCACAAAACAAGGATGTCTGATACCTTGTCAGACAAAAATAAGAATAAAAATCAGAGACAGGATTGACTCACTCAGACAGGAAGTCTGCATGGTAGTAGTAATCAGACAGCTTGTCCAGGAAAGAACGGGGTTCCAAGATAAAAGTAGGCAGTACGACCTTGGACAAGTCCATTCCCGGCCGGACTTGCTTCAGTAGTGTCCAGATCAGACTTTTGTTTTCTTCTGACACTACCTCTGTTTGAGCAGCCTCCCCTGCCTAGGACAAACAAAAAACTGCTTACAGCAAGAAGGGAACTAATCCTCCAGAAGACAGGTCAACATATTCTAAGGAAGCAATGAGAATGGAAAATGGATACTTAAAATGAACCACTCAGAGAAGCTGAAGCAGCTATGAGAGAAAAATAAGGTTTCTCCAAATACACTTATGATATATCTTTAGTGAAATATGACAGACATTAAAAACTGTATTTGTTTTCATCAGCCCTAAACCAGAAAAAATTGAGTTAGAATGTTGTTCAGAAATCCTCCGTTAGTCCTTTCCTAGGCATCAAGTACACTACCCTGTGTTCTCATATGGAGGACTTGCACAGCAGAGTGTACCATTCTACCAACTCACAACAGAGCGGCTCATTCTACCAACTTTTCCCCACCACGAAAGCTGCCACATTTGTGCTTTTCACTGCCTTGATCTGTCAAGAGCATCAGTGGCTCTCCTTAAAGAAAACCACTGCTTATGGGTAAGTGAGCAAAACCAGCAGCCACCCTCCAACATGTTCTTCTCTGCCCAAGAAGAGGGGAGAAAATCTTCCTTACAGTTTCTGAAATTAAAAGCAAAAGTTGTAGGAAAAGCATCCCTCTTTACAGAACAGTCCTAAAACACATACTCAAGAATTTATTGTCAACTTAAACTCCTCAACTTTTCCTAAACTACTGCTTCTTCTGGAAACAATACTAGAAAGCACTAAAGCATAAAGTTCTTGTCTCATAGGTATGAAAAAAAAAAAATCTCATAGTACTTGAGCAGAAATGGCAGATCTGTGAAAAAGCTCATCTTGATTTCTGCTACTAAATTCATTATCTTTATAGCAAGCAAAACATACAGATTCCTGTCATATTTGCCTGCGTAGACATGTAAGACAACCTGCGGAAGTGGAATGGCAGCTCTGGGGCATCATATTAGAATGCAAGGTGACACCAGAAACACATCAGGCTTTCCACTGAGTTCCACAGACCCAATGGCTGCTTAGCTCTTCTCTTGCAGTAGAGAAAGAGGTGTCAGCTTGCATTAAATATTCAACTTGAAGATTTTTCACTTGAAGAAGGATCCAGGAGTGACTTCATAAAAACCAAACGGAAATAACTAAGGGATGGGTAGACATGGTCAAATTCTGCTGCAGGTGGCCCTTTCAAACTGAGCACCTTCTGACTAAGCAATATTTCAGATAACCTCATTACCTCAGTCAAAATCTCAGACAAAAGCATAAGAGTGGCAAAGCAGAGTAGAACATGGGTGAACAGAACTTTCATTACTGCTGAAAATACGAAAGCCAATCCTGCAAGTCAGCTTTCAAGTGTAGTCTGACTCCTAAATATCAGCTTTCTATTTGGAGAAGCTGCTTGCTCACTACATCAACAGCACTTTTACCTCCCCAAGTTCTTCATGACTTTGTTCTAAATAAGTAGTTTCCTTGATATCAATTGGTTCTGGATCGACATAAGAATCATCCTGTCGCTCTGATGTGTCGCTGTCGCTTTCTTCACTTTTCCCCAATCCATCATTATCAGATTCCTCATGGTCATGGTCATTTTCCTTATCAGATTTGTCGGAGTATGTATCTTGGTCTTTAAAATGCTGCCTTTCAATTTCACTGTCATTTAATCTACAAAAAAAAAAAAAAAAGGCTAAATGAATCTTCAACTTCACACATTTCCAAACCAGGAGCTTAAAAAAATACACACTAGAATTGCCAATATCAAGCCTAATCTGGCAACAATATAAAACCAGCAATGCTGGACACATGTAGTGTCTTCTCACTGAACTGTCTGACGCATCAAGTTTAGAACAGTTCCATTGGAAGGGACCTACAATGGTCTTCTAGTCCAACTGCCTGACCACTTCAGGGCTGATCAATAGTTAGGGCATGTTATTACTGTACCCTATGATTACATTGTTCTTTACATGTCTTTCAATAGCACCTACTATGATCTTCTCTATAATTTTTCAAGGTACTGAAGTTAGACTAACAGGCCTGTAGTTTCCTGGGTATTCCCTCATGCCTTTCTTGTAAATTTGAATAATGTTGGCCAGGCTCCAGTCAGCGTGGACCCCCCCAGACTCTCAAGACTTCTGGCAGATGATCAAGAGGGGTCCTGCCCTAACATCCACTAGTTCTTTCAGTACTCTGAGATGAATCCCATCAGACCCCATTCAGCTGATACAACTGGTGATTTATTATTTATACAATTCCAGTGTCCACGAACGGAGTCATTGTTCCTGTACTTGTGGTCCTCCAACTCAGAGAATCAGGCAGCCCAAGGTCTACTACTATTATTAAACATTGATGCAAAAAAGCATTGAATGTCTCCATTGTTTCTTCATCCCTATCTTCCAGGTGACCATCTTCAACTATCAGCCTAATGTTTTCCTTGGACCTGCTCTTACTATTAACACACTTTAAAAAGCTAGCTCTCAGTTGAAGCTAAAATTTGCTTTCAACTTTCTTCTCTCTCTCCTGCCAACCCCACTAAAACTAGGCCTGCAGGTTTTGCTGCTTGGATAGTTAAGCACACTGAATACTTTTAGAATATGCTATATCCAAAGACCTACTTAATTAAACCATTAGTCTTAATTAGACTTAACAGTTGTAGCTAATTGCTGTGATTGTAATCTGGGCCAGCTGCTGATATTAAACTACTATTCATGAGTACAGATCTCCAGCAGAATTGTGCATAGCAATTTTATTGTTTTCATGAGATAACAGAAGGAATCTGCATAGGGCCTTAAATCTGGGCTGGATAAAATAATTTTTCTGATTGCCTTCTATGATGATGTGACTGGCTGGGTAGATGAAAGGAGAGCAGCGGATGTTGTCTGCCTCAACCTCAGCAAGGCTTTTGTCACTGTGTCCCATAACATCCTCATAGGTACGCTCAGGAAGTATGGGTTAGATGAGTGGGATGGATTGACAACTGCCTGAAGGACAGACCTCAGAAGGTTGTGATTAGTGGCACTGAGTCCAATTGGAGGCCTGTAGCTTGCAGTGCTCCCCAGGGGTAGTACAGGGTCCAGTCTTGTTCCACATACTCATCAGTGACCTGGATGAAGGGATAGAGTGTACCCTCAGCAAGTTTGCTGATGATACAAAACTGGGAGGAGTGGCTGACACACCAGAAGGCTGTGCTGTCATCCAGTGTGACCTGGACAGGCTGGAGAGATGGGCAGAGAGGAACCTAATAAAGTTCAATGAGGGCAAGTGCAGGGTCCTGCACCTGGGGAGGAATAAACCCATGCATCAGTACAGATTAGGAGTTGATCTGGAAAGCAGCTCTGTAGAGAAAGAGCTGGGAGTGCAGGTGGGTAACAATTTAACCATGAGCCAGTACTGTGCCCTTGTGGCCAAGAAGGCCAATGGTATCTTGGGGTACATTAAGAAGAGCATGGCCAGCAGGTTGAGGCAGGTTCCCCCCCTCTATTCTGACCTAGAGGGGCCACATCGGGAGTACTGTGCCTAGTTCTGGGCTCCCCAGTTCAGGAGAGACAAGGAACTACTGGAGAGAGTCCACTGGAGGACTACAAAGATGATCAGGGGACTGGAACATCTCTCTTACCAGGCAATGTTGAGAGTGCTTGGGCTGTTTAGCCTGGAGAAGAAAAAACTGAGAGGGGATCTTACCAATGTTTATAAATATCTAAATGGTAACTGTCAAAAGGATGGTGACAGGCTCTTTTCATCAGTGTCCACCAACAGGACAAGGGGCAATGGGCACAAACTAGAACACAGGAGGTTCCATCTTAATAAGACTAAGAACTTCTTTACTATGAAGGTGATGGAGCACTGGAATAGGCTGCCCAGAGAAGTGTTGTGGTGTCTCCTTCTCTGGAGATACTCACAACATGCTCTAGGTGAACCTGCTGTAGCATGGGGGTTGGACTAGATGATCTCTAGATGTCCCTTTCAACTCCTACCATTCTGTGCTTCTGTGGTTTTCTGTGCTTTTCTCGTACTATCTATGCCAGAAAGAATTGCATTTCTCCCAGCCCAGGTCTTTTGTCTCAAATATCAGTGTACTCTTCACAGCAGTACAAAATTCCTGCCCACTCAGAAAAGACAGATGGGCAGCCAAATGTCAAGGGTGGGAGAGATTATCTGAAGTAAATTCACGTCCACCTGAAAGTACATCAAATTGGTGGAAGATTACCAAGAGAAAGTGTGATAGAACAAACTTCAGACTCAATTATTTCAAATAAAGGACTAAATCTTTTATATTTTGTAATGCATTTTGCTACCACAATTGAAGTGTTTGAAAACGTGATTCATTTGCCATACTTGTTTAATAATATAATTCTACAAAAGCTTATGCTCCTAAAAATCTGACTGAAAGTATTTATTGAAATAAACAGGGAGTTACTCAAAGGCACTCAGATATTAGATACCAGGTGATATCAGATAATTTCAACTTTTGTGCATTTAATATAATAATAGGGTGACTGAATCATTATTCATTGATCTGATGATTCAAAGCTGAGACATGCTGAAACCATTTAAATAATAATAGGATTATACTTTTTTTTTAACCAAAGAACAGCAACTTATATTCACATTCACCAACTTCTGTCGTGCACTAAACTTCCTATTTTCAGGTGAAGCTAATGAGAGACCAACTTCAAAATACAAAAAAAAAATTAAATCTTTAACACTTAAATTTACTGATATGAGTTCCTTGGGCCAAACTTTCCTCTGTATCCACTTTACTTGAAAAAAGATGTTTTGTTTTATCCACATACGATATAAAATACAGTGCGGATAAGGCATATAAAGAGAATTCAGGAGCAAAAGAAACCACAACCTTAGAAAGAGGTTCTTACTATAGAAAAGTTATCACTACAAGATTCTGCCAAAAGGACAATCAGGTTTAGGAATTAATTCACTTACGGTAAGTTTTCTCCACTGTGCAAGTTGTTAGCACGAAGCAGACCATACAGAGAGACATGAGTACTGTCTGATGAAGAGTTCAAATCATGTTCTTTACCTTCTCTAATCATTGTACGTTTAAGCAGACTTGAACATTTCAGTGCCAGCTCCAAAGCATCCATCCAACACCTGCCTAAAGACAAATTTATAAATTAGACTAAAAATTAAGGATTTAACTGAACTACACAACTTCCCTTTCCTAATTTCACAATCCTTCGGGGTCTGCTTATGCTGCCCTTAAAGACACACTTCAGAGTTGTTCCATGTTACATGCATTGGGCTTTATAATCTGGTGAGGACATAAAACCAGCTTGCAACTACCCAGCTTTGGTACAAGGGATGCTTCAGGGTAGGACAAGCAACGTAAATTGTGATCCTGGTAGAGCAAATTCCAGCATTACTTCCTTAATATAAGTATGGTTCCATCCAGGCCTGGACTGTTGAATTCCTCCAAAGTTGCCTGAAACCTTGCTCTAGTTTTGAAGAGTAAACTGCATCAATTAGAAGTTTGCTCATGTAATGTAACAACAATGTGGGAAAGGAGCTAGAATCACAGAATCACGGAATGTTAGGGATTGGAAGGGACCTCGAAAGATCATCTAGTCCAATCCCCCCACCGGAGTAGGATCACCTAGACCATGTTGCACAGGAACGCGTCCAGGCAGGCTTCAAACATCTCCAGAGAAGGAGACTCCACAACCTCCCTGGGCAGCCTGTTCCAGTGCTCTGTCACCCTCACCGTGAAGAAGTTTCTTCTCATATTTAGGCGGAACCTTCTATGTTCCAGCTTACACCCATTGGCCCTTGTCCTATCATTAGATACCACCGAAAAGNCTTGCTGACAGTGCACTCTAATCCCTCACCCAAATCGTTGATGAATATATTGAACAGTATCGGTCCCAGTACTGACCCTTGAAGGACTCCACTAGATACAGGCCTCCAACTAGACTCTGCCCCATTGACCACAACTGTCTGGCTTCTATCCTGCAGCCAGTTCACAATCCACCTCACTACCCGATCGTCCAGACCACACTTCCTCAGTTTAGCTGCAAGGATACTATGGGAGACTGTATCAAAAGCTTTACTAAAGCTTTTTTTAATGATAGCATAGAAATGCAATTTGGGTACAAAATAGCAAACATTCTAATATTATTTTCTTTTTTTGCAAAAAGGAGCTTAACAAATTTGTGTGTTCTTCCCTTATTTCTTCATTTCCATGTGTCTAATCCTTTTTCCAATACAGAAGGCAAATAGAGTCCTATTTTTAAAGTCTGCAGGAATATGCTTAATCAACCAGTGGAAGGAAAGCAGCTGCTAAAAAGGTTACACAACAGGCAAATTTTGTTTCCACATTGTAACCTTTGAAGATGGCTGCACTGATACTGACCACCACTTCCCAGTGACAAAGGCTGCTACGAAACTATATTTTGAGGGAATTTTTACTACTAGAACTCTGTGCAACTGCTGCACTTTATAATACACAAATGCTTTCATTAGAAAGCATGTCCACATTATATCAGTTTAGAAAGGAACTAGTTTGAGTATTTAGATATACATTAATATAGTTAAATCTGAAATAACCCCTTCTTCCTCTTCTACCCAGACAATACAAGGCAACTGCAGAGAGTTCAATGGCAGTTTCTTCAGGGCAAAATTTTCCTTTAATAACCATGAAAAAACTAGTAGTATCAACACAACTGAATGCACTACATTAAGGGAGAACCTTAACAACGACGAAACTGCAATCACAGTGCTATAACAGACACAGTAAGACAAGAGAAGCCACCTATTTCTAATAACTAACTGCTGTCATTGGAACAGAAATATTTACCATCTGATTCTGAAGCAGCTCGGATGATCAAGTAACTGCTGGGCAATGGCTGAGTTATAGAACCAACTGCTTCACCTTTGGGACCCTTGAAACACAAAATAAGCAACAGCATCAGATATTTAAATTCAGTTTTACAGTTTATCATTCAATGTAATAAGCTGACACACTGCAGGGCTATTTACTGTCACTCAGCAACATCTAACGAAGACATGAATGGAAAGATGGACAGCCCTCTTTTACTGGGTTTCTTCTTCAAAGACTTCACTCTAAGTATAGTTCCCAATCCAACCCCCCTTTAAGAAGAATGGTCTTTGGGATTCAAATAATTTTTGATGGGGTTTTTTTTTGGTAAATCAGACTTGGCATAGTAACTTGGAAATGCTCTGCTGATGCTGCTTATAGCAAGACAACAAAAGCATCAAAAGAAATGCCATGGGGGAGTCATCCTCACCCTCTGAGGATTCCTGCAGATGGGTATAGAGAGATCACAAGAGACAAACTATTCTTCTTTAGCTCAGTATTTCAGCTGAAGAGGTAAGATTGAAAGCAAGCAAAACAAAATACATGTCTGTATGGTGCTTTAAGAGAGCTGATTTACTACAAATGTTGCCTCTTAGAAGACCCTGCATTTGTACAGCACTGGCTCTTCCCCTTCCAGCCCCATTCCTTCTTGATGAGAGCAAAGGTTCCTCTCAATTCCTAGAAGGATGCTATGGTTCATAGCACAGAGACACGAGGGCGAACCAAACCCATGCAGAGAATGTGAGGCTTTCTTCAGTGATCCATCTCATGCTTATTTTACATGACAATATGTCTGCTGTCTCAGCAGCATCCTATGCTCCAGAACTGCATAACTTTTGCTTCTCTTCAGAAGATGGGATGAGTCAATTGATACTTAAATAAAATGGAAATAAGTCCTCCTACCCAAACACTATGTATTGCTGTAAAAGACCACTCATCCTTTCTCCTTCCCTCCCCTTCAACCTCTCTACCTATCCAGTAGTCAATTCCACATCATCTTTTTTAGGTGCTTAACTGTAGAACTAGCATTTAAATAAGAAAAAAAAGACAAGGCGATGATGCCCAGGCCATAAAAGACATTTAGATGCTTAAGTCTCTCTATAAAGGGTATCAGCAGGACACCATGACATTATGTTCAACCAAAAGACACTGAGGATGTCAAATGCCAAAGTTTAATTTTCACTATGAAGTCTCTCACATTCCAAATTTTGAAAATAAAATTAAAAAAAATCCAAAAGACCTTTCCATTTCTGTCAAGCTTCATTTTGTAATAAAATGCTAGGCAACCATTTTAAAGCCCCTTCAAAAAGCATTTACCTGCTGTAACTTTAAGACAACTGATAGACAAAGAGGGCTGTATTAAACATACTTGAAGCTATCATTGAAAGCTGTGTTAAGCCTGCCTAACTGATCAGTTAACACATTTTGGTCTGGACTAATTTCCCCCAGAAAAGCCTAATGAAAAGCCAGTACAAGGCTTAGAAGAAGGAATTGGAAAGCCAGCAGAAGTTTTGAGCAAAAGCAGATAAAGGCAGATATTTCAGAAGCAAGCAAATGAAAACAGCCAGAACATTTCTGAGAGCGAGAGGCAGGTAACAAGGAGTCTTGGTGGCACTTAAATACCAATACAGGCAAGCTAGTGCTGGTGTAAATGATGTTCAGAAATTCCCAAATAGTCAGTATGGAGTAACAGCAACTTGGGTGTTAGAAACAAGATTCCAAACCTCAGTTCCCCTCTAAGCAAGCAGAAAGGTGCACCTACCAAAAGTCTTTAGTGAAGCAGCAACACAGAAAGTAGGAGTTAGCAGGTAACTAGGAGGTTACTGCTGAGAACCAAGAGGGACAATCCCATGCAGGAGCACTCCTTGCCCCGAGGGTGGGCAGGCAGGGAAGAAGTCTCACTCTCACCAGGCCCTTGGGGAGGTGAGAGCTCTGAGGCACGGTGCAGCACCAGGCAGGGGTGGGAGAGCTACTGGGGTGCTGCACAGGGGGGACCATGGCACCGTGGGTGCATCAGTGCCGTGCAAAGTCCTTGGCCATCACAAGTCTTCAAAACCCTCAGGTCACAGGATATGGACTAAGGGCAGACGTCTCCCTGTGAGATCTCCCCTTTTGGGTTATGCTGCAGGCATGAAGGGTATGCTACTTACTCTGTATAAAACAACTCTAATTTAGAGATGAAGTGTGGTTTTGGTGTTTGGGATGTTTATTAATGCAAAAAACCTATGCTCCCCTAGGTGCTTCCACAATACATTGATTAAAACTGAATGAATAATTTGCAGCGAACATTTAAGTAGGTTGATTTATTTTGGAATAACTGCTCATGGATCTTGATTTTCCCTAACTGATTACTGTTCCAGAAACACCAGACATTTTTCTTTGATCTTACTCATTATGGTTTCAAAAATCAATTTTCAGTATGTTGTTGTTCCGTGCAAGAGAGAAATTAGTTTCCATTTGTAAGGTGACTTTATCTGAACTGTTTCTGTTCCTGACAGAATGATAGTACAACTACTCCAATAAAGGTAATGGGCAATTTAAAGATCCCACTGCATTTAAAAAAACTTTGAAGTTTGCTTCCTACAGAATATTCATGACAATAAAACTCAAATGCCATGAACATTCGAGAGAAAGCAATAAAAAATAAGCTATCACATTTTACTAAATTTATTAATGAAAAAATACTTGCAGTAACTTTTCTAGTTATTAATTATAGCAAACTGAAATGGCATCAAGACCAGGCACATGGAGGAAGACAGAACAAGGTACAGTGCATCAGCTACCTCAGAGTGCAGGAGTACCATCAAAGACCACAGCACAGGCTTAAGGGAGCGTGTGAAGTGACTGGCCACAAACTACTGCAGAAGAGAATTTGCAGTCTGCCAGAAGGACACATTATGGGAAGTGCGTTCAAGTGAGAAAGTCTCCTGCAGGACTTAGACCTCTGTAAATGTTTCTTGCAACGTCATCTTCCTGCACTGACTGCAAACAAGGCTCATCTTGCCTTAGACTTCAGGCTCATTCTGGTAAAGCTACTCTGTAAATCAGTCAATTGCTATTACACTTAAGAGAGTTTGCCTCTGTAATAATAAATAATAAATCTGTAACTAGGACATTATGATTGACTAGGTAAACAAGGCAGAAGAAGGTTTCAAACTTCAAGGCCTTTCATCTCATTAAATCCAGTAATTCTCAACTGCAAATAGCCATACCAAAATGAACAAACGCCACTCCAGCTCTCAGCACATTTAGAATGGACAATATCAACTTGTTCAGGTTCAAAATTTGACCTACCTTAAAAAAGTAAAAATCTGGTGGGGCATGTCCTCTAAATTCTAAATATCTAGTTAAAAAAACAAACAAATCCATTTCTCATTGCCAAGCAATAAAGAAATATAAGATTGATTTGTGATCTTCTGCAGACAGGCCACCACTTTGCATGTTCATAAATAAAGCACATTAACACAAAACCTGTAGCTTTGAAAAAGGATATGAAATTTGTGCTCTGCAAATGTGATATCACCACTAATTAGTGAAAAGTCCTCCTAAACCATATTGAAATAAAATCATTCAAAAGTAACTACAAAAGATTTGACCTGAGTTTGGTAAATTCAGATAACACTGATAATTATAATAATTCAGAAAGAATCCAAACAAATATCAGGAATTATACCAGCTGACTTCCCAGTCTGAGATAAGGAAGGCAAAAATCAGTGCAGCATATTCTACAGATGTGACAGTATATCCGTACCAGATTCAGAAGATACAATCTCACAATTATTAGCTATCTTAAGGTGTATGTTGCAGAGGGCTTAATTAAATTATTATGACAAGGGTCCTAATATTGTACAGTAATTTCATCTAAAGCAAGAAGTCATTTCAGGAGGTAAATACGTTCACTTGTGCTGTGCTTCTGCACCCCCTCTCCATATGCAAACACAAAACAAGGACTACAATAGTTTGTTTACTAGAGTATGAACAATGAGTAATAGCAAACATTAATGATTCCTACAAGAAACTGAAATAAACCTTTGTTGTGCAGAACACGCTGTGCTTTTCAACACTTAGAGATAAGAGCTGCTCACAATATTATGCCATGTATGACAAAGCAAACAGACATCAGAACTGAAGGAAAACATTTATCTTCCTAAAATTGTAGTCAAAAGGAACGCAATTGTCTAACATGTTGTAATATAAGCTATTATTGCCCAAGGAATTCATTTGAATTTCCACTCTCAGAGGCACATTGATCTAAGATGACATTTTATTACATGAATATGGGGTTGGAAGCCAAGAAACGTTCATAATGCATCTCAACTGTCATTTCGGCAAATCACTTCCCTCCTTAATTTCTCAGATTCAGCTGGTGTAAAATAGAACCTTATAGACTCATTCCTTCTGTTCACATCATTGCCAGTGATGGCATTAACCTCTTTAATGGCATCCCTCTACACACCACGCTTCTGAAGTTACCTATGTAGACACAGCAGCATAAATCAAATACATTTTGTGATGAAGAGGACTAAATGTTGAAGGCTTGTATTCAGAATGAATAAACCATTAAAAAGTTATAATAGAAAATGCAATTCATCTTTTAACTAAGGTTGTCTTTACTTATAGCTGGCTATGGCTAGTCATCCGTTAAGAATCATGTAGGCTACTACTAACCTTTATAGCCCATATGGACTGCTCCAAAGGATGAAAAAGTTTGAAACAAAAGCCATCTTTTTTAGAAGGCCTCTCAATGAGTTCACAAGCATTCAGGAGCACTGTTCCTACCCACTGGCCATTTTTGGGGGTTTTGTAAACAAGCAACACTCCTGGTTTCAGTACACACCACAGTTTGGTCCAGCTTTTCAAGGTACCACGAATCTAGAAGATAAATAGTTACAGTTATATCTCACTAAAGCCAACGCCAAAACCATTCCCATTAGCAAAGTGAAAAGTAAAATGTGTACTATTTATTAGTTTTCACTTCAAGCAAAGTTTATCAGGTCTATCAAAAGTTTATCCAGGCTTATCAAAGACAATACAAAGGTACAATTTCGATGCTTACTCTTCTATTCCTTCTTGATGAATACTTATACTACAAATGGGTATACACATGCCCAGATATTGGAATTATGGGAATTCACCTGAAACCTTCATGAATTTTCCTATCTGGAACACATTTTATTGCTAGCATGAAAACAGGATAATCTTTGGAAAACAGCTCCTCTGAAAACAGGGTAGGCATCTGATAAGAAAAATAGGATATTTATAAAATAACTCAGATATATTTGAATTCCTTAAAACCCCTTAGAACAGCTGTTAACTTCAACTCATATGTGAAAAATAAGATCCTTTCAAATCCTTGCATTTGCACATCTGATTAGACTGCTTGCATCGATTCTGTCAAGTTTGGATTTTAATTAATTCTGTGTCTGTAGGACTGAATGCCAACTTGACCTCTGAGAATTGTTTTAGCCTGTTTATATTGACTTTTGCAAAAACTGCAGAAACTTTTTCTAGACATGATATTGTTTGAAGCTAACTACAAAAATGGGTAAAAGATCTTTTTTTCTTGTACAATTTCCAATAAATATATTTATGAATTTAAGGAATTATCTAAAAATAAAACTACACTACTGTTGATGACACTGACTGCTATCTTCAAGAAATTAATTTCTCACCTTTTGTACCCATATTAGAGGACAGTTAGTTCTTAAGAGAGGAAAGGAAAGTTACCAGAAATCCACAAAGAAATCTATATTCAAATATCTAATATGACTGAATCATTTTCACTATTGTTACAGATACAGTGAAGCTTCAATTCAAAGTATACAATCAAAAGGACAAAATAAGAATCATAAAGTCAACTCATCTGAAGTTAATGGCTATACACACAAGATGCATGTGACTACGGTGACTGCACTAAGTGGGAGCTAGGTTCCTCTATTATTCCCCTAGGATTTGAGCACAAAGATCCTGGGATGCAATTAGTGTCTGCTGTGCTTGTAGAAAAACATTAACAGCAAGTAAAAGATCGAGCCTTTTCTATTCTGGTCAGAAAGCAGCAAACTGCTGGTACATCTTCAACTCAGGTGTCACACTTGGATTCTGACCTTCAACCAGTCAGCCATAACAATAACTGATGGGTCTGTGATAGTGCTGAGTAATTCTTTTGTAGCTCTCTTCTTTTCCTCTCTGTAATTTTTCTTTTGAACCTGTAAATAATAACAAAAATACTTACAACACCACAGCCATTAGCCAGTAGTCAGAGCACAAAAAGATATCTGTCAATACAAGCTGAGGAAAAACCTACAGCAAAGTAGCTTAGAAAAACAGTATTTGACTTCAAAGAGTAAACAATTATGTTGCGCTCCATTTCTAGAGCAGCTATGATGTAACCAATTTCAGATTCTTCTGCAATTTGCTTTTAAGACTAAGGAGTTTGAAACTCTTGTTAGAATCACAGGGGGAAAACAACCAAATAAACAAGCCCGCTTCCCCCCCACCTTTCCTGGTGTAAAGTACAAAGCCAAATTTGGGTTAGATTCAGATTTACAAGTACATTATCTGATCAGTAGGCTTTATCCAACAATTACTTTCACTCCCCAGTATGAATTTGCAGCAATCTATCTCCCTCTCTTTTAGAGGCAAATAATTTTGTTCCTCTGATATCTAATTGCCCTTGTTACAACACAGGGGGAAGAAGGAAGGAGAAAAAGGTACTGCAAATTGTACTTTGATAATTTAATTTGTCATTTCATTGCATGTAGATGTCCTGAGGTCCCTGCCAGCCTGAATTATCCTATAATCTTCTGAGTTATCCTACAGTCTTGTGTCATCTTAAAGACTGCATTGTAGAAGCCCATGCTCAAGTAACAGTGCAACAAAATTTGAAAAGAATCAGCACCACAACTTCTCGCAATACTTAAATATTCCATAGGTTTCATCACTACTTGGCATTTTTGTGTCCTTGTTGGAGAATATGGCAGAACTGTAAGACTGCATTTAAAGTCTATGAGGAGTTACTTGGAAATTAATTTACCTTGAGAGATTCTTTTTTTGTAAGTTTGCTTGAAGATAAAGAGATGTCCTTCTCAGAGCCATTGAAAAGCTTGGATTCAGACTGAAATTCACAAAATGAATAATAAATAAATGACAAGGATATATTAACTGTTATAGGCACTTCAGGAAGTGTTTGAAGTTTGAAGGTTCCCATTCCCACTCACTTAACTGTTTCTTCAACTTAAAAAACAAAACAAAAAACAAACATCACAAAACCGAAACCAACAAACAACAACTTGTAACAAGAGCTGTTCACCACTTATTTATGGAGTCCTTTTTCATAAGGGTTTTATGGGAAAGAAATCTGAGATTCCTCCAGAAGAAGCTGAACCTTATACAGTAAATCGTTAGCCCATATAGCCTGTTACTTGGTATGTTGCAGTCTTGACTAGTTAGGTATTATTTTAGCAGAAAGAAAAAATTTTTGGGAGACTCCTAGTGTTTAAACATAGGAGTCATTCCCATGACTTACTAATCTCACGTCTTCATTCATAACCTGACAGTTCCTCTGAATGTACTGCTATAGAGGCACTTACCCCGTGACCCATGAAGGAAAACACAGCCTCTTCAATCTAGGACTCAGAGCTGTATAAGTCACCAGAGTACAACTGACCATTAATGGAACTCTTTCTGCTCCTTCCTCCCTAACACCACGCTCTGATTACTTCACGAGTCATCTTCAAGAAGCTCACAGAGGTGGTAGACAAGGAAACAAGACTGAGGTTTGCTCATGAAACCCAAGTTCTTGTTCATGATAGGACAATGTGCTGCCTCAGCACCACATGATTTCTCTTTCCCGCCTCTCTCCACATCTGGTAAGGTTCAAAGTTTATTCCCTGGCATCTGTTGCCTACTAGTTGAAAGGGAATTAGAGCCATCAAATACAGGGGCTGGGACACAGGGCTCTTAAAAGAAAAAAAAAAAGCAGTCTGTCACAGAGTTATGTCATTCCTACTGCAAGTCAGAAAATGCTCAGTACGTATCCACTATACAGACATTTCAGATAAATTACAGAGTTGCATTTCTTTGTGTACTGAAATATAAGCCTGATGGACTCAAAAGTTCTTGCCTAGTCAAAAAAGAAAAAAAATAATCAATGTAACCTTCTGAACTGCATAAATTCAAGGACAGTTTATAAACAAACTGCTGCTCAAGCTGTTCAGCATTTCTGACTAGTCATTTCAAATCTCAGGCTATAATTCAAAGCCTATTCAACAAATTTCTATTTTGGAATATTATAAAATGACAGTCTAAATAGGCATGTTTTGAGAAAATTTACTGCAATAATGAAAACAGTGCACTTGAGCACTCTTTTTAATACTGAAGCCAAGCCAAAGAAATAAAAGGTAAAGATTTACAAGTGAAACTTAACAATTTAGTTTTGATCCTACTTTGATGCCTTTAATTCAGAGCTAAGGCATTACAGGAGCCTACCTACAAAGTGTCAAAAAGATCTGTTCAAAAACTGGAAAAAAATAATTTTATTTCAAAATCATTTCAATAAGTAAAATGTTCTCTAACTTCCATTTACATCTTGTAAAAATGAAAGAAACCTCTTCATTTTGTATTAAAGATATGCTTTTAACACTTAAAATTTACCTTTAAGACAAGCATACAACTTGAAATTTAATTCCTCTGTCTAGAAGTTAAGGGAAATACAGTACTTGTAACATAATAACAGAAGAGGGAAAAATGTTCATCCCTGTCACATAAGAAGAGGTAATGAACTCGTTATGCAAGCTATAATGGAGCAACTTAAGCAAAACACTCATAAATATTCTAGTTGCTCACTAACAGAAAGCTAATGTAATCTAAAGGTCATGCATATAAAAGTTCCAAACCAGTATCACAGGTCACAAAAACTCATTTTCTCAGTATCTCAGTTTTTAAGCTAATACGACACTGAGTAAAGGTCCATATTTACCTGCCCCATGGATTATGAGACAGATTATTAATTTATGTATTTTTAAGATAGTAACTTTCTTAGTGCTGCATCCACACAAAGTGCACAGGATTAAAATTTAAAAGAAGAAATCATGTTAAGAGAACCTACTGCAACTCATAGCGAGGTACATTCAGTACCAGATTCTAAGCGAGTCTCATCATCACTGCTTTTCCATCCTTCCTTAGAAAGAATAGCTGCTACTTCACCTCTGCAGCTGAGGTAGACAGTTACTGTCTTCTGTTAGCCTCAAGTTTATTTGTGGGGTATAAAGGAACCATTTGTCTTACCAAACCTCACATGTAGTAATTGCAAAAATACAGATGAAGAAAAAAATTTTTTATTAGGAGACATAGGAATATTGGTCTCATTTTTAATTGTAGAAAGACACAAACAAAAGTAACAGTAAAGCACACAAAGACTTAAAATCCTGGAAAGACAAGAATAAAGAAAAATAAATAAGGAAGTGAATACACAAATTGGATAGTTAAAGATAAATGATTAACAGATTACGAAATAAATCCAAGTTAAAAGAGACAGTATTAACTTGATTTCCAAGTCAAAAATAATTCAGATGTTTCTGGAGCAACATAAAAATATTTTGGATGGATGGTAAAGTATGCTTCTTTGATCTCCCTAACAAGTGAGGCTCTAAGATGCAGTAAAGCTGAAAGATGCAAAGTTTTGTGATTCCAAGTCAGATGTAAGACACCAGCAGCTTGAAATGCTTGGCTATGCACCACAGAACTGCAGCATCAGCCGCAGAAACTAACCTGCTCACCCCACTGCAATTCTGATGACACCATTTAAGCAGGGAAATGTTGTTATAAACTTTAAGTCACTTCAATTTCATAGAATCATTTGATATCTCTTTAACATTTCTCTTTAAGGCTCTGACACGTGAAATATCACAGCAAATTTGTGTCAAGACCCCAAGTGTTATCCTTCTGCCTTCAAGGGGTGCATCTGCCTGTGCCCAAGGCCAGCTCTGATGGACAGCTCTGCAGTGCCAACCTTGCAGCTGAGTGCTATGGAAAGAGCTGCAGGCATCTCCCTCATTTCCCTTGGGAGCTCGCTGTGTTCAAGCTCAGGTCCTCGCCTCCCCTACGGATCAGCCCATGCTGTGTCCTGACAATCTGTTTAAAGGTCTGTTACCACATTTTCCTTTGTAAAAAAACAATGGATGTCCTAGAAGAAAATAGAAAACCACACAGCTGGGTCATTTAAAGTCTTTAAACGCTATCCTGTAGTGATGTCTAAATAAAATCAAGTGAACTTTGCTACTCCAATCAGGGATCAAACCATACATAATCTGCCCTTCCATGAAATGCAGTCTTTCCCTCTTTAATGTCTTGAAGGGAAAGAGACACCTGCTTTATGAGACACCCAACTGGAAATAGTTTTTACCTGAAATTCTACATCCAAAATAGATAAAAATTACTTGATAAAAATTCAGTGCATTGACATGCCAGGCACTTTTGCTGACCAAAATGTTCACGCACTGTAAGAGTTACAATAGGCCAACAAATAAAGAAGGTTGCATCAGAGCAGCCTATGCAATGTCATAAAACTGACAGCTTCTGTAATTATACCTTAAAAATTTAAAAGGGTTTGGGAAAGTAAGAGATAACTATGGTAGATTTTTTTCTACACATTACAATGACTTTTTTTTTTTTTTTACACAAATCTCTTATCATGTGCCTACTATTTCAATACCATCAGAAAAGAACTTTTTATTCTGAATAAGAATGTTATTGCTAACTACTTGCGTCAATAGCTGTGATCAGAACAAAACACAGCTCTGGAGAGAAAAGTCCATTAAAAAAAAAAAGTACATTTAAAAAAAGTCTTTTTGGTTGCTTGGGCAGTTCACGTTTTCTTCCTTTTTGAAGTTTAGGAACCCCAAGATGCTATGATTTTGGTGACCGCAGGGTTCATCTCCCAACTTTCCTTTGGATGTTCTCAGTTTTCACTGCATCTCAGTGACCTTTTTCCATCCTGGGACTACACAATGATGATTATTAGTTTGCCTGGCTCTTGCCTTTTCAATTTCTATTATCGAGGCTACCAGAAAGCATAAACATGCATAGCAATTATAACTAGTTTTCATATTCTACTGAGCACGCTTTACTTCATACTCTCATCACCTCAATGAAGTGGTCTTTTATACTTGAATTCTAATGTACAGAAGCCTTTGGAACAGACAGCACAACAGATTACCCTTAACTATGTTTTACTCTGGCAATTTAAGTCATTAAACAAAACCCTTCCCAATTACAGTTTTCCTAACTTGCTTATAAGATTTGCTCCAGCTCAGTGAACAGTATCTTCACCTACAGCTTAAAAAGATTTTAAATTCCGTTCCACAGCAAGAGCTGGCCTCCATCCATCATTATGTTTGGCAAGGCAACATCCCAACCCAAGATGAGAGTGAGAAGACTCCATTTCATTTTCACTAATTTGAACTTTAGATTTTCATGTGATGTCACCCTCAGAACTCTATTAAGAAATTCCCTTTAATCTTTATCTATTGCTGAATCTTAAGAGCGATCTTCAAGATTATTCATCTACAATGAAAGTTAAATACATTTGCATTTAATTAAAAATTAAGAACTCCTTTGCACACTGGTATTTTTAAGGCAGTTTAAGACTCTGCTTTCCTTACCTTGCTTTTTGACATAGAATGTGCTGTATCCTCTTTACTTTGTGCCACATCATCCTTCCCTTTGTCAAAACCTTAAAGAAAAGGCAAACATTGTTGCAAGTGATTTGAAGACAATAACATTTTATACGAGCTAGCCTTTGAAATAAATTTGCAAATGGTGTTTAGCATAAAAAAGTGCTGGCAAATTGGGTTTTCAAACAAAGTATACATAACCAGTCCATCACAACAGTTGAAAACATAGCAGCTACTAAAATATAAACCAATTTAATATCCAATAAGAGGAGAGAACAGTCCACTGTATTTGGATAGTAGTGCACCTAATCCAATAACCTGATGAATTGTAAATATAGTGTGCAAACTTTATTATCTTCTCACTGTTGCCTATCTGCATACATGAGCAGAATACTAAATAAAGCCTCTTCTGGTTTCTTCATTGCTGTAGCTAGAAATAATTGTTAAATACCACCTACATGAAAGTAAATCTAGAACACTGATTAAGATCGCCAGTTTTTTAACAAGAAAATGGGAAAGGTTGCTTAGTTAGCCTTGAATTTATACCTTCAACTTGACACTGCGTAAGTGTAACTACAAAACTATATATTAAAACAGTTGTCAAAATCCATGTTTATCTTCTGCAAGTGACAGTACAAATGCCATGCTTTCCCAGTACCCAAAAAAAGCAAAGGGAGACAAGGGCTGTAGCCAGTATACATGTGATGATGGAAGCAGGGGTCACGACTGGCATTAGTGCTGCTGCTGCCCAGCTGTGATGTGCCACAGAACTATAAGCATCCTCTTAAGGAAAAATAATCTACTCTGGTTATGACATCACAGCAATTACATTTTCTTTGAAGATGTTGGTGGTAGCATAAAGCTTTTCTAAACCGGAATAAAATGAATTGCACAATTTGTTTATCTGCATAAGTAAAAATGCCATCACTTGCATGCCCTCCAGATGGAAGGTAGATAAATATGAAGTCATACACGAATTTCAGGACAATCCACACAGCTGAAAAGCCAGGCATGGCTTCCACAGTGGTACCCTAGAGCTTCAACCCACCAGAGGGCACCACGCCAGCAGGTAAATGCCATAAATGGGCACCAGAAGCTCTCCTCAGCTTCCTTTTGAACATGTTCCCAACTTTCAGAGAGAAACTGGTACTCAGATCTCTAAAATCTCTATCAAAGAAACAGTCTGATTTCACATCCTTCAAGAGAGTGTGTGTATGTGTGGGAATGTTTATTAACTCTCAGTAGCAATGTTGAGTAGTTTGTTCAGTGTACAATATTTTTTTTTAATTAGTATCTTCACCCTTCCACAACTTACAATATCCAGAAACTCTAAGACAGTATCACATACATATCTTGGTATGTTTCACTGAGTTATTGAGGAATTAGATTGGTCTTCAAGTTACATCAGATATCCGAGATTCCACTTAGTTTTGGTCTGGTAATCAATCTTTTGGGGGGTGTGTGTGTGTAATATTTCTTACCTTTTGCAGAGATTTAAGAAGAGATTTTACAAAATTATATACGACAATACAATGATATTTCATTTTATGTTTACACAAAGTAAACCTCACATGCCTTTAAAGAAAGCTTTACATGTCTTTATAGAATCCCTCTGTGCACAGTTCATTAAATCCTTCCTTTTGAAATTCTTCCAACGCATCTGTGATAAGTTTAACTAGTGAAAACTTATAATGTAGAAGATTTTCTGACCACAGAGAAAAAGTACCTAGACAGGCAGAAGATCTGTAGTACTAAGGAATTCAGAAAAAACCCCCCAAAAGTCATGTCATGATCCAGAGGCCAAAAGCCACTTTTCCTCCTATGTAACACCAAATACAAAAGCACATCTTTCTATCACACCAGTCATCAGGTGCTCAAACAAAATAAAGGTTGCCTCAAGCCTTAGAAGATAGACTTGCCTTAGTTCACTTGGAAGTTACTAGATTCAATGGCTCTTAGGAAATCAAAGACACACCGGAACTGTGAGGTTTTCTCCTCACCCCCATACCCAAAAGAAATATCTCATTAGGAACCAAGTTCCAATGAAAACATAATGAAGGTATTTTCTAATGGCTTTCCTGTTTTTACTTATTTACTTACAGCGACATTCAAAAGACTTAGTGATGGGAATCAATGAAGAAGTGCTAAGTCAGGATTGTTCTTGCAGAAGAGAAGCTCTAATTCACAGCTTGCTTTCTAAAACACAACAGTTAAGGGCTCTACACACATCCTTATCTAACAAACATATGTTCTTATTTTCATAAACAAGCTTTTCATCAGTATCACCAAGCAGAAGTGAAAACAGAAAGAACTACTCTGTCCCAGAGAATCAGACACGAAGACCAAAGTTCAGTCTCATTTCCATGAATTTCACCTCCTTCCTTGCAATATCTCCAGCCCCAGGTGTGCGCACTTACTGATTTATAAACATGCCACCACATTCTCTGTTCCCTTCCTTACTCACATGTGCAGCAAAGGCTGTATGAGGGGTTTGCTAGCGAACCCAACTCAGGGTGCTGCAGATCCTGGAACACCTTGCACTGCTCCATGTTGGTCTGTGAGGAAACCCAACCTGTCAGCTTCACATCCCACACCACACTACTTGGAACTTCCCTCTCTGCAGAGAGGACAAGCTCACTCAATACAGAGAGAAGGTTCTTACCCCCATGTGCTAAAACATGTTAAAAAAAATAAAATTCAGGTGCTCATCCAGACACAGCCTCATTCACCGTAAGGACGCATTTTCCAGGAAGCCTCTATTCAGATGGAGAGACCTCAATACCATAAGCAGTCTCACTTCTTGTAATGCACAGTTTGGTACCAATACCTGCAAGGAAATTTGTACTGCAACATCACAAAAAGCTGAATCATAGAATTCCAGGTTGGAAGGGACCTCAGGGATCATCTGGTCCAACCTTTCAAGGAAAAAAACAATAATATAAGAAATTGTCCCACAAAGTAATTGAAATCAGTGTCTGGGGCAGAGACTGACAGAGTATGAGAGGTTAGAGGCAGGGTCTAATGAAAATAAGATGTTTCAAGTTTTTTCAGTGTTTATCAGCAGAGGTTTGGGACTTAGTATTTTAGCTTACTTGCTGTTTCCTATCCTGTAATTCAATCAGGAACTCCTTAACAAGATAACCTGAGCTCACATTTCACAATGTGGAAATTCAGGCCTTGAAAATGAAGTCCCTTTCTGTAACTTCATCTCTATTAAATCTCTTGAATTTGTGTATCATTCTCTACCTAAAATTCTGAAAGCAATCTTCAGAGTAAGGAGACAGCAAGCCAGTGTCTTCTAAATCAACTTTCAGAGCTGCAGATTGAGCTCCCAGTATTAAAACACTTGCAGATTTGTCCTTGTTTAAAACCAGAATACTTTTATTTTAAACACAAGCTCCACTAATCTAGCCTCTAAAGCAGTTCTGGACACTAGGGATTGTGCTCAGAGCAACACTACATCTTAATAGACTTTTTCTCAGTGTCACCATCCTTGTCTTAACATCACAGGCCCCATGGGCTCTAAAAACTGATCCCAATCACAATGCAGTCAGCCACAGTTCATGGTATGACTTCAGAAGCCAAGGGAAACTGTCAATTAGTATGTTCCTACTGTGAGCACCAGGCACAACTTTCCAAAACTTGCAGGCAGAAATCTATGTGAAAACTCATTGTGAGCTTTCAGACAGATGCAAGAGCCTGGTAACTGCATGCAACTGGAACAACAGAACTCTGTACACGCAAAATGTGAATGAAACAACATCAAAAAAGGCTTATTTAGAGACTGAGTTCCTGAGGGAAGGGAAAAACTAAACCCAATCACATTAACATCTCCTACATCTCAAATACTGGCTTTGTACCTTTCAATAATATTTCAATAAATACCATCTGCAATTAGGATACCTGAGAAATACATCAGAAAAAAACATGTTACTTTTTAATGTCAGATCTATTTTACCCAAAGACAAATAATTGAGATGAAAAACTATATGCTTCTGGAAGAACTATGAGCTATGCTTAGTGGAAGACATCAATACTGGTAATATAGAATAAAACATGGCAGAAAAAAAAGGAAAAATCTTTTTAAAGAATTAAAAATACTATTGTCTCCTATGTTCAACTGGCTAATTTTCAAGAACTTGCTGACAAGCAGTTTTAAGAATACAATCCCACGCTAACTAATTCAGATTGCTCCATGGATTTTGAAACTGAAGTAACCAGAAAAGTAAGCAAAGCCCTTTTATGCATTTTCTCACTGTTATGTTTTCTTTTGCAAACACCATATAAAATAAACAAAGACTGTCCTCACTGTAACTATATATGAGTATCTTTTAGTAAGGCAATAACTGCTTGCTTAAACCAAACTGAAGGAGTACAACTTCTAGCATATTAATATTGTTTAAATTCTTCAGATATATGGAAGATTCCAAATGATAAAGCATTTTTTAGTTAAAAGTTTACACTTTTTTTTAATTAAAAACTGCTTTCTATTTGTGTTGCAGTTTAAGAAGTCATTCATTGTCCACTTATGGACAGCAATCAGCTTTAATGTAGAATTCTGTACAGGAAGGAAACAAATTCCTTTTTGTTTCAGTAATTACCAGACTACACACTTATTTTAAAGGGAAGAATGATCTGTCTAGTTGCCAACTCCACGTTTTCAAGCTTTGAGATCTTTATTTCCTGAGCAGTTTGAATAAAACTCAGTGTTAGATTCTTGGTAGAAGGCTAATCATTCCCTGAAGCAGAGTGAAAGGAAATGTTATAGGGTAAAACAGAAAATACAGAATGTGGTGGTAAAATAGAATGTGGTGTCCCAAGTAACTGTCTCCACCTGCCTGAGGCTGAATGTGATGCTCCAGTGATTCTGCAAGCCAGCACTGGCCAGCGATGCAGAGAGCTCCCTAATCTCCAGCCTGCAACCTCCCCTTGCCCTGCACCCCAACTCCCTGCCACAGCTCCAGAGCCAGGGCTTACAAATCCAGTGAGACATTCTGCAGAAGCCATGTAAGAAAAAGTGAAAACTATTATATCCCATACCCCACCCACCCCCCCAGCATTATGGCCCCCTTGGGGACTATGCTACAGAGCACGTATGTGTGCATGCACAAGGCAAACCACACATACAGAGTGATTCTGGTAAGAATGTACAATTTCTACAATGTCACCTTTCAGGAAGACGTGACCTTGTAACATATTTTCAAGCATTTTCCCTGGAGCAAACCACTGAAATTCAGGTACCTATATCAGAAGTGCACATTATGGACAATGAAACTCTAGAAATTCATTTCAATATTCCTGTACTGATTTTCAGGAGACAACAATTCTGAGCAAAAGGAGATTCAAGCCCTTTCTGGTGTTAAATGTCTTAAGAATCTTGCACTACAGTTTAGCAAGGCTATGCTTTTAGCCTTAACTCATTTTATCTTGTCATTTTACATCAAGCTACTGATGATGTAAGCACAGGTTCTTCAGTAGTTACAGCCAAATTAAAACCTTCTGCTGTACTTCCCTATTTTAAAGCAAGTTCATTGTGTGCAGGGGGAGTGGAAAGTACAAAGGAGGAAGGCATTTATAAACCGTATCACAGAACTTCAGTCATAAAAGCCCAAACAACCAAAACAAGTATTGTTTTGTCAGTACCAAATACACAAATGCCTTTTAAAGAGAGTTTTACTATGGTGTTAGCTAACTTACCCACTTGACTATCTGCAAATCTTGCCACTACAAAGAGCTGTTATCTAAATGCATACAAGCAATATCTTTATTTCTACCAACAGCTCAATACAATGCTTTCATTCAAGATGAAAAATCTGAGGTGGAAATTATGTTCTCTTCTGTACATTTTAAGAAATGCAAGACCAAAACAAACCTGGTAAAGCAGGAGAGAGCTCGTTATATCCTCCAAATGAAGCATTCCGGACAAGCTTTCGGCCATCAGCTCTTGGAGAAAACACAGATGAAATCCCAGCACATGAAGAAAACCTACGTCGCACTGGACCCTCTTCCTTCATGAGTTAAGGTGTTTGTGTAAGGATTATGCTCTCTGTGAAAGCTGGTTAGCATTAGCTGCTTGGAACAAGAGTGTTGCAGTAACAGCCTTTTACCTCACATTACAAAAGGGAAAAAAAAAAAAGAAACAAATGAAGAGCACACATGAAAAATGCAGTGAAGGGACAGAGGCTGCCAAATCAGCAGCAAGCCAAGTAATGCTACACTCCTCAAATCCACTAGGATGCTTAAAGCAGAATAGCTTTGCTTCAGCTCCTCTTTTCCACAATACACAGCATCACCAGTTTTTACACCTCAGTTCTGGTCCTACTCATCTCTGCTTTCTAAGCACACAAAAATGGTGATTAATTAGGTTTTAAGATTTCCTTAAATAAATTCTTTTTCCTGTTAGTCTTTCAAGTCCCAAATTTTCTTGTACAAAGCACAACTCGTGAGCTATGTGGCACCTCTGTTGGATGCTGTGGTACACTACAAGACTCTGAAATGGGAGCCAATGTTTTGTGTCATGCAGACATGTTGAACTTTCCTGTTTAATCCTAGTTTCATCAACTGATTGCTGTGGCTTCTACATCTTCATTCCTTATTTTTATTGAAAAGGTGAGGTGACAGCTTTTTCTTCCCTAATACTCTGCCATATTTATACATACAAACCAGCCTGACTCCTGGAGGAGTTGCATAATGAACTCCAAAAAAGAGTTTTTTATTATTAATGCTCCACATGTTTTATGCAATGAATAAAACACTTAAATGAGCCAACTTAAATTTTAAACATAAAAATTCCCAGTAAATTGTGCTTCAAGACTATAAATCAACTGATCCAAAGTGTTCTTGCTGATACTACCAGAATAAAGTCAAATAAGCTCTCCCTAACCTCCTTCATACACTGCTCCTTAGATCACAGAATTCAGCTGCTTCTTTGTCCTGTTGACTGGCAGGCATGGTCACCCTCTTCCATATGTGGAATTTCCTTCCTGTCTGGTGCTTCTCTGCTGATCCCATTTTCCCACACCTTATTTCTGACAAAATATGTTTTGAAACCTACTCTGTTTACTGCAAAGCAAAAAAATAGGACACTAAGAATTGGCTTGAAAATAAGAACTTGCGTTCTCCCTTACTCCATAGTAGAGATCTCCTCTTCTTACAGAGTGAAAAACATCCCACAAATTCAATCAATGGTAGTGCGAATTTGATTAATTCTCAAATAATGTTGTTTACTCCAGCTCTTATGCAAAGAAATGTACGTACTGTTTGTGGCTCAGTAATTTCAGTTCACATTCGCTCAGAGATAATGAAGTAGGCTGAAGTATTTTATAATCCCTATGAAAGGTTTTAACTGTGCAGAGTGTATGTGTATCAGTACCTACAGTACTAAGATGCATACAGAAAACATTGAAAATAGTTTTTCTGATTATGAAACACAGTAGCTTCCAGGATCCTATGAAGGATTAGAATTCCTTCATGACTCTTAAAAGACCAACGTCCTGATGCATGCCAAGGAAAACAGATGCAACTGAAAAAAACAAGTATGAGCTACCAATAGAAATGATCATGTGATCCATAACTTTCACTTCTTTCATACAAGAAATGAAGAACTCTATTCATTTGAGCACAGAGATGGGGAGAAACTGGATGAGTATGTCATGTATTGAGGCCTGTCTCCATTTATCCATTACTGTGTCTCATACTTCTCTCAGCTGAAGCAGTCCTTGTCCAAATGTCCCAGAAGGAATAGAAAGAGTAGCTGAAAAACTTATGGAGTAGAATGGTGTGGCAATAAGGAGGAAATGTAAGGATGGAGATCACCATGTTGTTTTGTTTTAAATACACAGTTTCACATAATTTCTCTAAATCTATCTTCCTAACCACAAAACAGAGCAACTACCTTGGTCCAAATATCTTCAAAATACGCATTTTATTTTTTCTAACTAAAACCAAGAGAAAATAAAGCTGCAGTAGAACTCCCCTTACACACAGAAGGAACTGTATCCTCTCATTACAGACCTATCTTGCCCAGTTAATCGGTCTGTTATCTCATCTTTCAGAGTCAGGGCTGTGACCCTGCCCAGTAATGCTCTGCTGACAATGGTATCAGGATGTTTCTATGTCTTGTACCAGAACAGCAGGGTCGAACAGACTAATTGGAGGCTCCACCATCAGCCTCCCGCACCACTTCGTCTGCAGCTGCCTCCAGCTGCTGTACCAGCCAGTTCTGGAGCCACTGCTGAGCATGCCTCTGCCAGCCTACCAGGTTCTCCCACCACAGGCTTCTCTGACACATTATGTTCGTGTTACTAAAAGGCTAGATGTCCAGGGGTTTGAGGAAACAATGTTACCCTGAAGGTTTTCCCCTCATTTTTCCCCCATGCCCTCTCCAGTCCCTTGACACTGTTCACGCAGCCAAACTGTGAACAAGAAAAGATCAAAAACCTTTCTCCTTCCTATGCCCTTCTCTCCATTTAGAGGTGAAATTGAAATCTTTGGGAAGATAAAATTAAGATTTTCAATATGGACAATGTTACACTCCCCCTCTCTGAAGCCATCTCCCAACCAAGGAAGCAGTTATCCAGGTATTCTGACCAAGTACCTTCTGCTTTAATTCAACAACATAGGAGAGGCAGACTCTATGGCTTTTGCCAAAATGACTCTGTCTCAAGACTATGAAGAAAGGGGGGAAGGGGGGGAGGTAAATAAATTGAAAAAAAAATCTAATTTAAGCTTCCTCCATCTCTCTCCTCCCCCACCAAGTCATCTTCATATTTCATTTAAAGCTGCAGCAATAAAAGTTAATTACATAGTCTTGCTGTAAAAATCCACTAGTTCTCCACCTTTTCAAAAGCTCATGATTTATTATGCCTGCTAGTACTCGTATACACATGCTCATTTGCTTCAATTACTTCAAAGCAGTATATGTTGCTGGAGCAATGGCTGACACAACCAAAAGGCTGTTAGATCAAAAGGAATCTGTAACATTTAATAAAAAAGAACATTCTTCTCCATGGTGTGATTCTAAGCTGAAGTTTATTATAATTCTTGAGCATCAGCCTGTGATATTAAAAGGGTTTCTGCTCTCCACACACGCAGCATCAAAAGCTCTTAGAAACCCTTTTAATTCTTTGCAATAAATTGATTG
This sequence comes from Brachypteracias leptosomus, assembly GCA_013401335.1. Lineage (NCBI taxonomy): Eukaryota > Metazoa > Chordata > Aves > Coraciiformes > Brachypteraciidae > Brachypteracias > Brachypteracias leptosomus. The sequence continues at coordinate 64,621 of VYZX01029365.1, read as the reverse complement.
CTGAAAGGACACAGAAGTACTTTCAAGTAGTTGGAAGTGCTTTCATTTGCATGTTCTGTATGTGGCAATGGAAAAGTGCACTTGATTAGCCACCACATATTAGACATACAAAAACTAAAATAGAATAAATCCTTTTTCATCTTCTTATCCCCCCTGTCTCCGCTCAAAAAAACCCCCACAAACCAACAAAAACCCATGAGATAGAATAGGTCAATCTACTGATGAAGTCAGAATAGTATCATTCATGAGGTGATCTTAGATTGAAGTCCCAGGAGGCCTTCTATCCTTTTGATATCAGTACCCAGTGCCTTAATAATTGATGTACTTCAAAAATGTATTAACAGATCAAAAGTTCGCATGGTTTAAAAATACTCACAAACAGACCTACAGCCAAGTCCAAATGAAGAAGTCAGACATAGCTGAAAAGCCTGCATAAATAGAAAAGTATTTGAACTCAAGCCTCAATGCATCAAGTGTGTGACACAGTATCTGTACATGAAAAAATAAGATTCCTCCTAACAGAAGTTAAGTACTTTATGAAAGCAGGCACTAGGCTAAATATGCCACTGAAAGGGAGGTAAAGTCTCCTGGTTTCTCTGTTTTATATAACATGTAAATCAGTAGGAAGATGAAAAAACCATGATTGAAATATTTAGTTCATCTATCTCAGGGTGAGGGGAGTGCAAGGGGAAGAATCCATTCTCAATCTGTTGAAAAAAACCTCTTTAAAAGAGGAAAACCCATCTGTTGCATATATTTTTCTAAAGGACAGAAAGCAATTCTCATACAAGCTACTCAATCAGGGCTTCTTCAGTAGTAAATGCTGACTGAAAAACAAGTCATAATCCCATACATAAGACATTCTTCCAGGATATTGCCTGGGGCAAAACTTAAATCTCGGTGTCCAAAACAAAGGCAAAGAGAAGACACATGCAATTCCAACAGCACATGTACACTTTTAACAAAACATGGTTTTAGTTTTAAAACATTCTCCAATTGAAAAATATTTACAGCTGAAAAAAGACCTCACTGAATTGTATAGGAATGAATTCCAAGCATGGAAACTGAACTCAAATCAAATATATTCTAAACTACCTAACTGAGAAATTATAATATAATAATCCTTTTTATATCAATTTTTAGAAGTTTAAAATAATCAACACAGTATACAAACAGATAGTGAGACAATAATGCAACTAAGAGTATATCTAGTGATACAAAGTAAAATAAATAAATAAAAATTCCTTTTCCCCTTATAGGTATACAACGGAAAACCCAAAACCTTAAAACAAACTGTATAAAGGTAAAGGAAGAAGGAGGAAGGAAAACCTATGGCATAGCAGAGAAGACAGAAGCTTCTTAGACTTGCCCTTCAAGTCTGACAATAATTTTCCCTGACATTTTGACAACACTAGGTTTTCCAGTAGAATTCTCCCCCCCCAGTCCACCAAAAGAAAAGGTCACAGTGAATTCTGTGTGCAGTATATGCACACTCTTTGTGGCAGGCAGAAAACAGAAATAGGAAACTGATATATTATCATACCTCTAAATGAGTTCTGATTTCTGTACATGGACTGTGTTTTTCTCCTATTTAACAAAAAGGGTATTAAAGACATACTTGCCTTCAGACACCAATATTTGATTTAGATAACAGACATCTGAACCACGAGGCTACAAGTTGCGTTGGTAGTTTACAGTGGCAAGTTTCTTTCACAGAAACATTCTTCTGCGCTCTGGCCTTTCCAAATGGAGTGCAGTTTAGCTGAGGAGTAATTCCAGAGACACGCCTCTGCCCTGGTTTGAGTACTCAAGAGTGCTTATGAATGAACACCAAGGCTCTCAGTGCCTCACTGGCAACTGTACTTGGCTGCACTTCCTCACTTGCTAACTCTCTTCCTCAGCTCCTCCCATCCAAAGTAAATAGGCTTGCTCACTGCTCAGCTTTCAAGTTTTCACCTCAGCCCTTATGAAATTCTCAAGGTCACAGTTCAAGTTCAAGCAGGCCAGCTCTGTAGGGATTGTGATGGACAAAGAACATGCTGGAGAAGTTGCACAGCAAGCAGCCCTGCTATGCCTTTCAAACCCAGCACCATGCTTTCATAAAGCTATAACCCACACAGAAAAGAGTACATCCAACTTATCCAAGCCACAAATACTGGGTGGAGTAGCATTTCAGAAATGTTTATTAAACACACAATGACTCGCAGAGAGGAACGTGCCAGAGTATGCATTACAGTAAGAAAGCAGGAGGTCAAAATAACAGATTCCAGAGACAAACACACACAGCAGAACTTAAAAACATTTCACAAGAAATTCAGTCTGGTAACACAACCTAAACCCAAGATTATTTAGGGGTTAAACTCCTTCCTTGAGTATTGTGGCTAGAACCTCACTCACATCCCATTTGAGACAGGCATCACTAAAGCTATTCCAAACATCACACCATTTTGCAGAACTGGGGCTTCACCTCCATGAGGTACACTGTCATAAAAGTGACCACTTGTGTCACTGAGGTCAGGTCCCTGCAGCAATACAACAGATATTAATCCAGAACTACCTGAAAGAACCACCAGTGGCTCCTATACATTGCTGATTACAAAATACTTTCTTATCATCAAAAGACGAGGTAAGACAAATTAAAATACCTCCCAAGAATACAGCAAGAGAGACTAAGATTCGCCAAGTGCAAGGGCTTGCAAAGTTTTAGACAAAATTCCCATGCAGCAGGAGAAAGCAAAAGTGTTAACATTTTTCTAAGACATTAGACACTCCACAGAGAAGGTGCCCGACTTCAGAAGTCTCGTCTGTCTAGATGCAGAAAGTCAAAGGAAACACAGGAAGAAAACCAGAAACCATTGTCAAAGATTAATTTTAACACAACTACCCAGGATGCAGCTTGATTTGGAACCGGTTAGATTGGCAAGATTTTACCATCTGCAAACCAAATACCATTCTCAAAAGAAAATACTAACGCACTGAAAGCGCTGGCTGAAAGAAAAGCAGGGTCTGGCACTTTAGCAGTGAGCAGTATTCTACCAGTGGAGTTAAAGCCTCCCCTGTGCTCAATGCAGGCATCTGCTATAACCACAGCCACGCAAGGTTTCTCTCTCTAGCTCCCAGGCAGCACCTCTCTGCTGTGGCTCATGCACCCACATGAACGAACAGGCTCTCATGACCTTCTGGCAGAAACTTGGCCAAAGCATCGAAAGCAGGTGTCCATCTCAGAAGGGTTTGCTAATACCTTGAAAAGGTTTTGAGTTCACTGACATGGGGCTCTATTATTACTTCTACTTGGCCACAGTAACCTGTCTTCCCCCAAGAGCTGGTAAGAGCATATGCAACCTATGCCTCTACAGTTTCTTGCACACTGACCACCAGCAAGATAGAACAGGAATGATGAGATCAGGAGCTCCAGACATTTCTTACCACCCAGTCAAACAAAATGTGCTGATGCTGCTGTCAATTGAGCCAAACATCTGAAACATCTTTTAAAGGCTGCAAGTTGTACAGATCTACTGTAAACCACTTATAACATGTTAGCTGCCTCGGGTAGACAGTAACGTCCAAGTCTTGTATTTTCTTGGTCATTATGACTCCAAAGTCATCTCATCCCTTCAGCAGGTAGTAAGTGTTCTTTAGGACCTACTGCTTAAAAACCATCTATTTTTCCCTCTCCACCTTCTCTCACATGCAAAAAGAGTTACATCTGTATTTTCTCTCCAAATGGAGCTAGAATTAAAATCCTAGCATAGCCTTTAGATGTTTGCTTGCTCTTCCCTAAAACTAGCTTCAGCTCCTCTTTTCTGTTCATTGTGATCATTACTGACAGACCTATAATTCTGCTTCCACTGTCAATCCACCTACCTGTACCTGAGCCACTTTGGTTTCTCAGTCACGTAACAGAGAATACATTTTCATTATATTGCAAGCTGGATTAACAACTCCTAGGTACTCTACTGGAAAGGAGGGGCAGATCCTGTTCCTTATCTCAGCTCAAAGCTCTTTTAGTATTTTAGCAGTCCTAACGTCTATATGCACTACGCTTACAGAAAAAAAAAAAAAAAAAAGGTCTTGGTGAGTTGGCAAGGCCACCCTAGCTCACTACGAAGCCTAAAAAACACACTATCCCACAAAAGTAAGCAAGGCTTTACAGAAAATGCTAAGTACCCAAAACCCATTGAAGTTTCCATCAAAAAGCTGCTGAATTATTTAGGTCCAGTTCCAAGTCTGGCCATTCTAAATAAAATATTTAGCAAAAAAGCAGTACAATCATTTAATATGTTCAAGTCACAGAGAACTAGGGATGTTTCATTGCCTAGCAGATAAGGCAGAAGAAAATCAACAATGATTTGAACATACAACATACCAGAAGGCACCATTAACAAGCAACACATGCACTGACAAGTTAGAGACAAGACTAACCTGGCAGACGTTATGAAAGGACAATTAAAAGATTCCAAAAGTTATAGTTAAAAGACTGTATGTGGGGAAAAAAAAAAAGAAGATTTTTTTTCAGGAAGCTTGATCTTGCAAATTCTTGGCAAATCTTTATCACTATTTGATCATGTCCCACCCTGATTTGTGTAGCAAAGTAATCCATTTGAGTGAGCAGTTGAGTGAAAGAGTCTACGAACTGCTTTTTTAAACAAATACAATAAAAGTGAGGAAAATCAGTAACAGTTTTCAAGACCAACTCAACGTGGAGCTGCTCAAGGCCATTTTCTCAAGAAGTTCTTCAGTTACAACACTGTGATGCTCCACAATTGGAAAGCTTTCCTTTATGTAGTTGTTAGAGCTACCACGAAAAGTTGTATTGCTGGCTTTCTAGAAAAGCCGGAACCACACAGAATGTGAAAGACTGTCTAGTTAAGTCAATTTTGTACTTTTATTAAATAGTTTCTTGGATGCAAGAAGTTAGTTTTTAGGTTTGTTTTGATGTCTCTTGAACCTCAACACATCCAAGTGTTATCACTCTCACTCTTTTATCCAGGCAGCAGAAAGCATAACTTAGGTAATGTGGCCAAATAGCATGCAACAACATCCAGCTGTCCAGTGGCAAAAGTCAAGTACCCATGTCATAGCTACCCTTTACATACATTGAACCAGTTCTTTGTAGACTATATCACACAATTCTGTGTTTCAATTCTCTTTTATAGAATCATAGAATGGTTTGGGTTGGAAGGGACCTTTAAAATCATCTAGTTCCAACCCCCNATCTAGTTCCCCCCCCCTGCCACTCCTTCCACTAGACCAGGTTGCCCAAGGCCCCATCCAGCCTGGTCTTGAACACTTCCAGGGACGGAGCATTCACAACTTCCCTGGGCAACCTATTCCAGTGACTCACCACCCTCAGAGTTAAGAACTTCTTCCTTGCATCTAATGTAACTCTATCCTTCTCCAGTTTAAAGCCATTACCCCTCATCCTATCGCTACATGCCCATATAAACAGTCCCTCCCAAGCCCTCTTGTAGGCCCCCTTCAGATACTGGAAGGCCACAATGAGGTCTCTCCAGAGTTTTCTCTTCTCCAGGCTGAACAACCTCAACTCTCTCAGCCTGTCCTCGTAGGAGAGGTGTTCCAGCTCACTGATCACCTTCATGACCCTTCTCTGGACCCAATCCAACAGACCTATGCGCCTAGCATACTTTTGAATTGTGTATTTACATTACCCATCTCCTAAGGATGCATTCAGGCACCAGTGACTAAAAGTATCTCCATTTAGTACATATTAAATGCCTTTTAATGCTATATAAGCATTTCTGCATATTCTCGTCATAAATACTACAGTATTTCAGTTACAACAGTCAGCTTCTTGGGCTCCATCACTTTAAACTCTGTGCTACTTCATATTTTTCAGGTTTGCACAGCATTTCTTTTTTCCCTTTATAATAACCTCATATTTTCACCAGCACTGCAATTTCCCTGTAAGAGTAACTACCACAAATGAACCGCTCAACTTCTAAATGTGGGTCAGACACCGCCATAAAAATCAAACCTACACTTCCCAAGTTGCCAATAGGCCAGAAGTTAGTAAAATTAAAGGTTACTGAAGTCTAGCCCACATCATATCTTTTCACTACTGAAGCTGACTGGTTCATGAAACTCGTAGTTTCAGCCTTATTTCTAATAACGCTCCTGGAAGACTAAGATGCTCGATGCTAAAAAAGGCACAGATACGTTTATCCAGCTTTAAAACTCTTATATAAGCCCTGAAATAATCAGAGTGGGGAAAAAAAAAAAAAAAAAA
>VYZX01029365.1:32061-55695 GCA_013401335.1 Brachypteracias leptosomus | reverse complement strand
GCTGTAGGTAGCACTGAAAATACTACAATAATTCTTAAAATACACTAGAAAACTACCAGATTGAAACATCATAACAACTATCTTGGGTTTCAACTTTTTTTTTATCTTTATCTGCACAGTACTGAATGGGAAAACAGGAAAATAAGTCAAAGTTACCTGAAAAACCACTTTTATTACTCTGATGGGCTAATATCATTACTTGGACAAAGCAAGCTATAGGAATTAGGAATGCTCATGGCATGAACTTAAGGAAGTACAGATGACTAGGATGGCTGCCAAGAGTAAAAGGAGAGAGAACATTAATCTTTAAAGCCTAAAGTTTTCACTAAGGACTTCACACACCATAACAAACATGTCTAATGATATCCCAGGCAATAAGACAACACAAGCAGTTTCAAATGTAAATAAGCACAAAGAACGCAACTATTGCTTGGGTTTTTTTGGTTTTGTTTTTTAAATGGACTATCAACACAGCAGGTCTACTGTCAAGTATCACTTTGTAAACAATCAGTTCACATGGATTCACTGAGTTTGTTTTCAACACGTTTAGCAAGGCAGAGGGACTGTTTGAAAACTCACAAGAAGTAGTGTTGAGACTTTTTTCCCATAAAAAAGAAAGATCTTTCAGTAGAACTAATTGTTAAAAGATCTTTACACTATGGTTCCAGGTTTAGGTGGTGTATCATAACACTTCTATGAAAGACATAACTTAAATACCCAGGATATTAATGTGACCATCGACTACAGAATTACACACAGGTAATGATTTACCATTATGTGGACTGTTCTCCCACAAATCATAGCATGCTTTAATAAACCAGTGCACCACATAATACGTTTCTTTTCTGTTTCAGATTAACATATAAGGACACCATGAATTACATACAATATTTAATATGCTTTATTCCTTACCTTTTCATTGTGAAAGGCAGTGTTTTTGAACCAACATTTGGAACAGATAATTCATGTCAGCACTTAAATTCTTTCAAACTTCTGTAAAAAATAGTTCTGTCTTACCATGGCTATGGACAGTTCCTGGACTGAGAGACGGTTGGAGTAACTCTTTGGTCGGAGTAAAATAGGCTTCTTTCCCCTGGCGTTGGCTCATTTTTCCTGGAGTTAAAAGCTGTGATTCATCGCTGGTTGTTACCACTGCTGAAACACAAAATAGATGCTCATTCAATGATGTTATGTGCTTGTGCATAGATTTCTACTAACAACTTCACTGCTATTTATGAAACTGGTATTTAAATGCTGTCTTGTGAAATTTTTCATTCTAGAAAATAAGGATTTCAAACCAGAGATTTGCTTTTGGCAGGGATGGCAGGGAGAAGCCAACAAGACTGATCTAAGACATGAGGCAGAAGATGAAAAACAAAAACTAGGACGAGGTAGAAAAAGCTGCTACTGAATACAGATCTAGCAATGAGCTGTTACTTAACTTCTGAAATCCTGCTTTCTTCACCATTTTGTGATATTTCATGGTTTAACTAGCCACAACACAGTCAACCCAGGAAATGGCTTGCCAGATCAAGCTGTGCCACCATGCCAGAAAGCTAGGATGAATGTATGCATGTACATCACACAACAAAACCCTATCTTTTTTCATAGTGGAAGAATGGCTGACTTAGTCACGCCTGTCCTGTGGAAGTAGATACACTGACAAAAATACGTCAGAGGGAGAAATAATAGATGCTTACTAAGGAATGGCCTGATTAAAATATTGGAACTTACAGCACTGCTCATTTTAAGAGTTCTCAAGTTTTCCTCAAGTAGTTTCCATTACTATAATAGCAGTAGTAATAAAGCTAAAAGGGCCTCTGAACTTTGTTGTTTTGACTAGATTTTCTGCTGAACTTTCAAAACTTTTTTTTTTTTTAATGTTCCTGGAGAATACCTCATTTATGGAAATGACCAGAGGGCTGGAAAATCTATCCTATGAAGAAAGCCTGAGAGAGTTGGGGCTGCTGAGACTGGAGAAGGGAAGGCCCCAGTGAGACATCATCGCAGCCTTTCAATACTTAAAGGAGCTTACAAGAAAAACAAAGAAGGACTTTTTATGAAGGCCTGTAGTGACAGGACAAGGAACAATGGTTTTAAACTAAAAGAAAATAGATTTAGATTGGATGTATAAAAGAAATTTTTTATGATGAGAGTAGTTGAGACACTCACAGGTTGCCCAGGGAAGCTGTGGATGCCCCCTCCCTGGAAGTGTTCAAGGTCAGATTGAATGAGGCCTGAACAACTTGGTCTAGTAGAAGGTGTCCCTGCTTATGAACCAGATTAACTTTAAAGGTCCCTTCCAACCCAAACCATTCTATGATTCTAATTCTTCTTCGGTTTTACATGCCATCTCTGCAACCTGAAAGACAGATTTGGTAGGCATATGCTCAATGTGTCCAACAAGACATACAACAGCATTGCCAACCATTCCTTCCACTCAAAGGCCTCAAAGTGGTGATTTATTTTTATACTTTCACTCAGGCTTCAGAACACTCATCCAAGAGAAAGACGATCTCTGTTCATCCCTTCCTTCACCTGAGTGAGTTTAAACCCATTGTATCTATCTTTCTGAAGATGAGCAAGGGGTTATTTTAGAGTTATTTTAAACATCAATTAGTAAATATCAAAGCTTCCTCAGAACCCTTTGAAGGGCACATTTCAATACCAGCAGAATTATTAGAGTTGATAATACATACTGTGTTCCATTTCCTCATACTGGCCATCAAATTACTAATATATAGTTTGTAGCTAAGATTCATGCATCAGAAGAAACATAAATTGGGGTCTTTACAGCCAATTTATTTCATCAGATAAAGCTATGGGTAAAAAAAAAAAAAAAAAAATATCTGAAGTGGCAGATTCCTAGTACTTCTGTTTCCATAATGAGCATGTGAAAGTGCCTACAGTCTTGAAAATAGCACAAGGACATCAGATATAGGAAAAGGTTTATTATAATTCAATTTCACACTATTTTTTAATGTCTGTATTAAACAGTATCAGACAAGACTGTTGCTTCTGCACAGATATCTCACCAAAAATCATTTGTGCCTGCACCTTTCCCTTCCCCACATATCCAAATTCTTAACCCCAGGCAAAATTATTCTGCCAATCATACTAATGCCCATAAACCAATGACACAAATATATCTTTGGCATGCACATATATACACAAACACACTGAAGTTTTCCTTATCACCACACCAGATCCAACCCTTATTTGAGTATTACAGCATATGCACCTGTTCATTTCTGAAGATGTAAATTTATTGAAATTAAGTGAACCATATAGCAGACAAGCTCAAAACTAAAACTGTTTCTGAACCATTACTTCCATGTCTTTATTATCTATACTGTAGTAATATATGCAGATTTCATTTCGAACTGCTAAACATACCTTTTTCTCCCCCAGATGAATATTTTAAAATATTTAATTTTTTTCTAGCCCTGACTGGGAAAGGTGAATGTAGGGAAACATTTAGATGAGTAGTATGCCAGGTAAAATACTTTTCCAACAGTAAATTTTCGTAGCATTTCAGCTTCTCAACTACAATACAGAAGAAAACCTAGTATTTAGCCCAGCAGCCTATGTGCAAAGAGGTATACTAGCTATTACAAATATATGTCAAACACACTGTAGGAGAGGGGAGTCACTTACTTGATGGTCCATGAGAGTCTCTGTTATCACCATGATGCTGTGCACACACACAATTGAAGAACGAAGAACAGCAAACAAAAAAGTCCAGGCCAGGAAGAAGCAAGTGCATAAAAGCAGCAGCGGGAAAGAAGAAGGACAATGAAAACAGTGTTAGTTCATAACTAAAATACAACATGCACCTCAATACCAAACGCAAGACCTTGAGAGACTTGGCAGTTCAGAAAAGTTGAAGCAACAAAACTGACAAATATGCTTATAGAGAAGCCATTATTAGAAGCCATCATTGTACATGGTTAGTAAACAGCAACTGCCCTAACTGCTAATTCTGAGTGGAACCTCTCCATCAGCAATTTAGTGCTCATATGACTTGATACACAATATATTTAAAGAAATCTTTAGCAGGAATGTTTCGGCAGGCTAAAGCTCTGAAGAAAGCTGAAATAACGCAAAATTTGTTTCCAAAACCCCTCCACTTTCAGACAGGTGTTTTGGAAAGACAAAACTTTTAAGCCACCAGTAATGTACAAGCACTCACTAATGCCAGAACCAAGCCTAACTGCTTTCGCACACAAACACAAACTTAGAAGCCGCAGATTCAGTTCATCTACAAACACAAGTAACATTTTAAATTGCTTAAGATGCAAGATAAGCAGTGCAGCTTTATATTTAAGAAGACATTTTATATCAAAGTATTTCCAAAGAATCAAGACGTATAAAAATTATCTCTGTCCCACTGAATGCATCAAATATTGGCACTACAGAAGAGTAATTACATAGTAATAGTCTGTATTCCTTTCTGACATTTGATCTGGAATCTTTTATAAATCATTGCTACCCAAGGTCACAATCAGGGTTAAGATCCACTGTGCTTAACTATGTACATATGTAAGATAAGTTTCACCTACATCTTAAAGGTTTTACTACCTTTGAACTCCATGAATAACAGAAAAGGAGAAAACAGGCATACTGTTTTCAGCAGGCTAAAGCTCTGAAGAAAGCTGAAATAACGCAAAATTTGTTTCCAAAACCCCTCCACTTTCAGACAGGTGTTTTGGAAAGGCAAAAACCAAAAAACCCATGAATATTTCCTCAAAGTAATTCCAACATGCTATATCTTCTATATTCCAAACAAAAAACTTTTGCTGCACAAAGAGATAAATCCTTGCCCTGCTATAAAGAGAATCCAAACTTGCCTCTCTGTTATCAGGACTAAGCAGCAGGAAATGTAAAAATGAAAAATAAAAATCTTAGCAAGCAGGAGTCTTGTGTTACACTCTTCATCTCAAAACACAGATTTTTATCCCTCACAGCTGGCTAGGGGCGTTAAATTGACACCGCAAGGTGCAAATGTAGAAGTATTGCAATGAGAACACAGCGATTGTGATACATGTGATTGGCAAGGTGAGGGAATCCTTCCTTTGCAAGTTTGCACTTTCTGGAAAAGGATTTGGTTAGAAAGAGAAGTTGAAATAAATTATAAGTCACTTGGCAAACAACCTTCCATCCCCGTTGGAGACTAAACTTAGGTCAAAGAGCAAAACACTACTAAGGGAACCCATGATCTTAACATGCAGATTTAGGTACTAGGACATGAAACATTCAAGAACTCAATGGTTTTCAATGCAAAGTATTTCTTTCTAAAATACAGGTAACATCTGCAGACTAGGAAACAATTTATGTGCAGATGGGAATTGTATTATTCTATGCTGGTTTTGGATTCAAAGAGCAGTGACTGATAAAAGAACAAGATAAAGGAGTCTGCAGTAACTGTACAGAGATCCAGCAACTGACTGAAGGACTGGGAACACCACTATTCAGCACTGCCCTGCTTTACCTCACACAATGCTGGAAAGCAAAAGAAGAGAACTGGAAAAATAAGTTGTTAACAGACATACAGGATCAGAAGCTTCTGAGACTCAAACAGAATGCTCACTCTCAGTACATACTTACACATGGAAGAAACAAGAGTGAAAAAGCACCGTGGCAGGTCCTGTCTCACTGCCTGCCTCCCAAGCAGCCTTGACCAAGATACAACATGACACCACAGAGCAGGGCAACCCGTCACCCGAGACGATGCAGGGGCTTTTTATGTAAATATTTCAGCACTGCATGGTTAATCCTATGAACTGGTACAAACAGCTCCTACGCCAGAGGCTGAAACACAAGCCTGTCTAACTCTGTCCCTGATCTTCTCCAATAGACATTCTGTTTACACACCAAACTGCCTCCGTTGCCAGTCAACCCCCTCTCTTCATTAGAGCTATTTGGGCCCATGTATCTACCTGAAACCTGCAGAAGGTATACTTGTAAATATTGATGCAAGATATTAAGCTACTGAAATGAGATTTCTTTGGACAAAAAGACCTCTTTATCTTCCAACAGCCTATTGCATCTCTATCATCTGCAAATCATATCACTGCAGACTGGTGATTCAAACCCTGAAGAGAACAAAAAAAAAAAAATTTTACTACTTCAATGTTTTCTCTGAAAAGAATGTCCTCAGGGCATTCCTGTCCATCATCTCCCACAATTTTTATTCTAAATACACAAAATCAAGAGAAACATATACTTATTTCCAGAGACACAACCTACTTTTATGTTCACATTTATTTAATTGATGACTTCAGTTACAGGTTATAGCACAAGTCCTTTCTTTGACAAGGAAGGTTCTCAACAGTACACAATTGATTTAGCTTCTGCTCAGGCACATTTAGTTAAAAATGTAACTATCCAAACATACAAAAACTAACCCCAGTAAATTTTAGATTAACACTAAACAATAAAACCAGCAATATAAACCATCATGAGACAGCAGCCATAATTCCGTTTTCATACAAAAGCAGCTCTGTGCTTCAGAAAAGTACTGTATCTAAGCATTCATTTCTCAGAAATGAAGCTTGTAACAACTACTACTAAACCTAAAATTACATCTGCTAACTTGTTCTATAAAACAAAACCCTTTTCCTGTTGAAGATTAGAATAAAGCAAAAACATCACACTAGTATGTCTGAGTCTCACACTACAAAAGATAAGTTTGTTAAACATACAAGATTTACAACGTAAACCTATGGCTAAATTGAGTTTAAATGCACATTTTTAAGGTCAAGTTAAAAGTTTTCACCCTGCTGAAGACAGACTTTTACTGAAAGCAGCTTCTAATATGTGTAAATCATTCAAGCTAATTAAGTTACATTTAAATGCAGGACCAGTAACCCAATCTGCAAAGCTGATTAGTAAAAAAGACTTCTATTCTACGCTTCAAAGAAAAAAGGTACTTTTATGTCTGTTGATATATTTGAATAGCAAGGATTGATTGTACAAGTTATATAATACAATGCGACGTACTTATGAAACACAGGTTTTGGTAGAAATTAGAGCTGACTAGAAAATTTTCTTTTAAAAAAACCATTTAGAAGAAGAATGGTTTACACCAAACATTCCCATGTTTTGAGTTCTGGGACAGTGAGGTTTTATTTAAATTATTTTATCAAAAAATAGGCAAAAATTTTTCTCAAACAAGAACTCAAATTCAAGTGCCTAGTATTTTGCACTGCTTTAATGGTGTCAGAGTACAAAAATAGTTTGCTGAGCTGTCAGAACATTTGTGTTCAGATATAGTATATATCAACCTAATTATTAGACAGAAAAAGCATTTCATGTAAGACTTTTCTCCCTAGACTGATTCAGGAAAGAAAAGACCACAATACTAAGTTCTGTGATATCCTCCTCTGTTTTTGTTTTGTTTTTTTTTTTTTTTTTTTTGTACATGCAAGCCAAAAAATACATAGAAAGCTGACACGTCTAAAAAAGGCCTTTTCATGTACCTCCTAGAAAGCCCCCAAAGGACTTAAATTGTGTAGCAAAATATTGATCAGTATTCTTCATTCAAGTTTGCAACTCATATTTCATGAACTTTAATCATACAAATGGAACTCAAAAAAAAATCAGATTGCAGCTAAAAGTCTCAAATACTGAAAAAATCCCAAAAGTGACCCTTAAAAAAAAAAATTGAAATTTTGCAAAGTGTCAGGATTTGCATACATTTGAGGTATTCAAATTTATTCAGTGCAATCTCTCTTAAAAGATATACATATTTCAATTTCCTACTACAGTGTACATCAAAGTATATTAGACTCCTAGAAAAACTTTAAAAAAATATTTTTAACAGCTGTAGTGCAACATAAAAAACTTCACATTGCAACTGCAATCAAGATAATTGTCTTAGTGGGACAATTGTCCCACTAAATTGTATTTTGGTAAGGAATGCTTAGAGTAGTCAATCACAGTATACCACCAGTTAAAAAAATCCAAACATGTTGAGATGACACTTCATGTGCCTAAGCACACAGGATGAAAGGAAAAAAAAAATTTTTTTAAAAAATCTGTCCTTATACTTAGCATTCTTCTGAAGCAGACTTGGTAAAACATAGAGCCTCATTTCAATATATACCTCCCTAAAATCATGCTATTGTTAATGCATGTCACAGAAAGAAAACTAGCACATTTCAAGTTACTTTAAAGCTTTTTATAAACTGGTACCTTTTTATTTTAGGAAACAAGAAGCACAGCAACTGAAATGAGAGGATTCAAAAAGAATTCTACTGTACAAGTTGACAGATGATACTCATAGTATATTGCACCTGGAATAAAGATTCATTGGCCCTGCAAACAACCAGTGAATTTGTTTATTACAAAGAAAAGCCACGGATATTCTTAATGCACTGCAAAATAGCTTGTCTTCAGATTCATCAGTTAAGATAAAAATAGTAATAAAACATGATAATCAAATTAATAGCTCAATGTAGTAGTTGAACCATCACAAATAAAGTTTGTCACTAATAAGGTGTTAAATTTGAGCTTCATCTCAATTACAGGAAAAAAAAAAATCCTATTTTGCCTCTGTTGAGCAGTGCTTCATATCAGAAAGCAGCTGTGGAAACTAAAAAACATTTCCTCCTCCAGTTTTTAGAGCGCTTCCACATAACACAGCTTGTGGAAAATACTGAAATGATTTCAGCATTGTGATGATGATTAAGTACCATAGTACCTACTAGCCCTTCCTGTTTTTAAGTTGTGCTTAGCTTGTATTTCACTACTTCAAAAATTCTATAATCAGCACAGATTACACCTGAAATGATTCTGATAATATATAATTATCACTCCTCCTGTCTTTTCTGCTCCTCATTCCACCAAGAGATATATACTTTTTTCTTTTCTCCATAGTCACTAACTAGTGAAGTGTCAATTAGTAAGACAGAGAGGAGTACCTTTTTCCTTTGGGACTCAGAGACACCAAGGATCAAATCTGAGAACCAAATGGTTTTTAGACGTGCAGCCCTCTTGCTATGAGACTCTAGTAAATGATGCATGATACTACATGATATTCCAAATGCATTCACTAGAAAAGTATCAATTCAAACCAAACTACCCATTCAAGCCATTTAATCCATTCCCTGCAAAAGCATCTTCACATTAATCTGATTACAAGAAGCCACATTTAAGTTACTCACTGAATTTCTATCAACTTCCCCATCAACCAGAATGGTCTCCATGCTGAAAGGGCGTGTTGTCTGTCTCTTTGTCAGTTAGAGTTCTTCCATCCTGCTACTCGAGATCCTGGAGGGGAAAAGAAAAACATAATAATTCACTTCCAATGGCTGAAACCCATTAAAAAGCAACTTTACATTTTAAAAGGGTAAACAGTCTATTGTAAACTGCATGTATTATGATTCCTCACAAAACATGCACATAACTCAGAAAAATCAACTTTTTAGGAATGGAGAGGATAGATTCAAATAAAATGGGCAAAAGAAAAGCTTTTTTTTACTTTTAACCACACTTGCATTAAATAAGAAAGAATTATGATGGAAGAATATAAGCAAAAGAAGAAAAGCAAGCAAGCCAGCCACAGTTTTCGCCCTGCATTTCTCCTTGTTCCAGAGTGCCAGCAGCACACCACTCCTGCACATACCCCCAGCTATGTGCATACAAGCTGTTTGGGTACATAAGAGCTATTCTGAAGCTGTCAAAAGTTTGGGGCTCCCCAGCATAACTCCAGAAACAGACACATTTTGCTCTGTGGAACAGACACAGAAATTGTTTGTGCAAACCTGCATCCTCTGTGGCAGAGCTGGCAGTCACCACACACAGCCAGAAAGCATTTGCCTCCTTGAGACATTTACTATTTACTTTTTTGCTACAGAATGAAAGCTACAATAAACCTTGATATTCACACCACATTTGAAGACACCAGTGAGACAAGAAAATGATATGTAATTAAGCAAAACCCAGTGGAAAAAATATGCCATAACCATTCCCTTAGTGAGTTTCTGGAGGGAAGCAGATCAAAATGGGATGCCTACAGAGATGTCCATCTATAGTACATTGCCCTGCTTTTCTCTCCAACCCGCCCCCCCCATCAGCAAAAGATACAAGCAGATGAGAAGGCTGTAAACTGGCCTATTTACAATGGTGGAAGCCAGCATCCCACAGTGGTAGCACCCTGTGGTCCCACCCTCCACAAAGCCACGCTCACTCACACTGCCCGTGCCTCCAGCCAGCCCAAGTGTTTGATCAGAAAATTTGCAGAAGGATTTTTTTTCCTTCCTTTCCTTTTTGTCTTGGGGGTGAAGGGGCAGGAAGTAGCTAAGTTACAAACCTGATTGCTAAAGCAACACTTGTGCAAGAGCAGGGTGTACCATGGAGATGGTGACTTGATTTAAGCCACAGTGTTAGAATACTGTGCTAACAATCAAGCTCTGATCTCAGCTCAAGCTTTAACAGAAACAGATGAACTGAGGGGCAGAAGGATGGGGGAGGGGGGTAGGGGTATGAGGTGGGAGGAGGCATCACAGCCCCCTCCAGGGAGTTTGAGGAAAGTCCTGGGTGCAGAATAGGAGAAGGGCAAGGAGAGGACTAGGAAAGAACACAACAAGATCTTGCAGTTCAAAGCCTGCCTCGGGAAATATATACTCATGAAAACAAATTTCACTATAAAGAACAACCATTTGTTCAACTGCTTTCAAAGTTTTTATTATCATACTTTTTGTTCTTGTATTATGTAAAGCACATTAGAATTTAAAATTCTTTAGGAAGAACATACAGCATTAATACAATACAGCAATCTACCATAACACGTCACTAAAAACACAAAAGGAAACATTTTAATTAAAAGTCTAATAAAAAGACTGCGTGCTAAAGAAACTGCAAAGTTTATAGTTCCCTACGACTCAGTTCAAAGGACTGACGAGGACCTTACTCAAGTATCCGAGTAATTACCAAGGTGGCACATAACTGGGGAGCATATGGCTGGACGTTTTCATGTAAATTAGAAACAGTAGACATCTGAAGGGAGATGACTACAAGTGATTAATTTGCATTAATAAAATTAAAGATTACATTACCACAGAAAGAGGAATTCACCCCAGAAGCTCTCTTTTCCAGGGGAGCAGGCACTGCAACATGCACCTTCCATACACCAACACAGCGATGAAGAATTGGGTAGTCTTATGGAGACTACTCCTTGTCATCTCTCCTCCCCCTCGCCCATTTTAGGTTCTATTATTAGCAGGCAATTCAGCAACACCAGGCTGCATACATATTCAATTCCCAGAAACACTAAACTCTCTTGAAACAGGGTGAAAAAAGAGTGGACACCAACGCATATGCTGATATTTAAAGCAGTCAGCTTTTTCACTTACAGAAACTGCAACCATACTCAAATTAGCCTAATAAACGATTATTTCCTGACACAAGAACATTCACACTAAAACCTATCTCTATTTTTAACAGACATTTTTTAACTCTTTATTTTTGTCAACACTCCTGGTGTATTCTGCTCCTCCATCTGTTCATGTGACCACAGCCACTACATCCTTCCTTATCCTAGTCTCAAGAGTAGTATCATTGGACAGGTACCCTAATATCTACTTCTTAGCAGTCATGGTCACCCATGGTCCCCAGGAAAGTCATAATCCAGCAGAATCCCAAAGACTGAAGAGAAATTATCTGGGAGAGGGAGAAAGAAAATTCTGCCTGCTCATCTTTGAACAGACATGCAGAGTAAAGCAGGTGCAGCAACAGTTAAAGACTATCTTCCCCCACATTGTTTAGCTTAAGAGTAGACAGCCAGCTTGGCTTATTTTTCTTGGCAAAATGAAGGCTGAAAGTGAGCAATATTGCTTCTGAAACATACCAAAATAAATACCAAGGAAGGAGAAGGGATGTCTCAGCAAAAGGATATTGCTAAAACATCAAATAAGTATGAATGTGGAGAACAGACTTATTTTGAAAATTACAGAATGCTTCCAAGCATCCAAACCTCAAGGCTTTGAAACAACTTACCAATCAAGGTAAGGATGAGGAGTTGTAAATGCAGCCAGGTTATTATGAGGGGTGGTTCCACAAGTGAGCTCTTCTCTACTTCAGCTAACCCAACCCCTTAGATTTGAAGGCATAACCCCAAATTCAAATAACCATGTCTTTCAGTTTTGGGGGGACATATCTTTGCTGATCTCTCCACATTCACAAGTGTTTGAAATCTGGTTGTCTGTCTGTCTGCCCCAACCAGTTTGGGGCTTTAATTAACAGATGTTCCTACTTCACAATCACAACTCTTCAGAGCTTCAATGTTCAGCCGGACACACAAACTGAAATGATTTGAAAATAATTATATGATGGCATCCCAGCTAATCACCTATGTTTCTTTTACAGACAATGGATATAAACAGGCACTTACAAAGGTATTGCTCATTCTAAAGCATCTGTTCCAACCAGACAAATAATGCCACAAATATCGTATTTCTCTAATTGTGAAGAGGATCTAGGGTGATCAGCTCAGAATCATATATTTAAAGCAAAAGGAAAATGCATACTACTTATCACATGATACAACAACCTGCTCTGTTAACATCTGTATTTCATCTTAATTTATTTTAACAGATTGTGTCACCTATTCGTAGTTTTTGTAACACTCGTTTTCAGTTAGCTTCACCTTAAGAATAGAAAACTCCTGCTTGGGTCTGAGACAGAAGGAAAGGACAGTGTGCTTCATGGACAGCAATCACTCTGTGTGAACAAGATTTTATCCAACTATATATATATATGCATACTCAGATGTCCTACCTCCTCCTAACTCCCACCCTTTAAAAAAAAGTACCTCCAAATCTGTAAGAATATGCCTCATGCCCTGCACTTGGGTAGGGTCACAACAACCCCATGCACTGCTACAGGCTGGGGAAGAGGGGATGGGAAGCTGCCTGACAGAAAAGGAGCCAGGGGTGCTGGCTGACAGCTGGCTGAGTATGAGAAGTGTGCCCAGGTGGCCAAGAAGGCCAATGGCATCTTGGCTAGTATCAGCAATGGTGTGGCCAGCAGGACTAGGGAAGGGACTGTCACCCTGTACTCAGCACTGGTGAGGCCACAACTCAAGTACTGTGTTCAGTTCTGGGTACCTCACTACAAGAAGGACACTGAGGTGCTAGAGTGTGTCCAAAAAAGGGCAACAAAGCTGGTGAAGGGTCTGCAGAACACATCTTGTGAGAAGTGGCTGAGGGAACTCTGATTGTTGAGTCTAGAGAAAAGGAGCCTCAGGGGAGACCTTACTGCTCTTTAAACTACCTCAAAGAAGGTTGTAACGAGGTGGAGGTTGGTCTCTTCTCCCAAGTAACAAGCAATAGGACAAGAGGAAATGGTCTCAAGTTGTGCCAGGGTAAGTTTAGATTAGATATTGGGAAAAACTTCTTCACTGAAAGGGTACCCTATTGGAGGTACATATCTAACACTGAGTACATAATTGACAAAAAAACTCCTCCTTCTCCCACAGATTAGTTTCAATTCAAACACTTCACTAAATTTGGAGAATTTCATCAGGAGTCTTTGTCTGATCTCATGGTTGAGATGTTTGCTATGCTACTTTTTTTATTATATCTTCACTGTCCCCACCACAAGTTCCTGAATTTCAGCCAAGGTGCAGCCACAAAGTGAAAGTGGTAGAAACAACACCTGAATCTAGTGCATTTTCTGTTTAATCAATGGGCCAAGCTACTTGAACACCTGCACACTGTATTATATAGGCAGATGTTAGCTTTCTCCCTAAGTACTATCACCTACAGTCATTAGATATGGCATTTGCACTGTGATACTGTTATAGTATCAGCGTACCCTCTTACACTCCAGCATCATACCTCATTGGCAAGGTGCAGCTTCACCTGTGACCTCCTAACCAGCTGCACCAAGCACACAGTAATACAGCTGCTGTATGTTGATCCAGCTTTTCCAAAGGTGAAGTGTCCTCCAGGGCTCTGACCTCCAAAATGGACCTGCTAAGCTCTGCTGGATGCCAGCCTTCTTTCCTTAAGGCCTGTAAAGTAACGCACTCAAATTGCCCAAGACAGGTATCAGATAAGAGTATACTATAAATTTATTTAAGATGACACAGTGTCCTGGTTCAGCCAGGATAGGGTTAATTTTCACCAGGAGTTGCTATTCGATACCATGCTGACATCATGTCCGGTACTCAAGGCGCGGGCAGAGCAGTCCCAGCTTTGTCTCACCCGGGCTGCCTCGCTCTGTGTCTGTAGCTGTATCCACGCGGTCTGTACCTTTATACCTCTTGTTTTGTACATTGTTATCCCTGTTGCTGTTACTGTTGTTGTGATTGTTGCTTTTGCATCGCTGGATTAAATTCTCCTTATCTCAACCCCCAGGGTTTGTATTTTGCTACCTCTCCCGTTCCCCTCCGGGGGGTGGGGGGGCAGCGGCCACGTGGTGCCCGGTCCCAGCAGGGTTTAAACCACCACACACAGGCATAATATATTTGACTTCAAAGATCAATGGGGTAACAAGCATGGGGCAAGGCACACCAGGAGAAAGGAAACCTAGTTGTTTACATTGCTGTCTAGAAGGCTAAAAATTCTCCTAGGTCCTTGCTGGAAAGCAGAGTCAAATAAGTGTCCCCAGGGAACCACAGAATACTTAAGGTTTGAAAGTACCTCTGGAGGTCATCTTGTCCAACCTCCCTTTTGTGGGAGGGCACTTAGGCAGCTTTTGAATATATCCAAGGATGAAGACTACACAACCTCCCTGAGCAACTTGTGCCGGTGTTTGGTTACCCCTCTCAATTAAAAAAAAAAAAGTTTCCTGATGTAACCTCTGTGTTTCAGTTTGTGCTCATCACTTCTTGTCCTGTCACCGGGCACCACTGAGAAGAGCCTGGCTCCATCCACTTTGGACCCTCCCTTCAAGTATTTATACACATTGATGAGATTCCCCCCAAGCCTTCTCTTCTCCAGGTTGAACAGTCTCAGCTCACCCAGGTTTTCCTCCTATAAGACATGATCCAGCCCTTGGATAAGCTTTGTGGCCCTTCACTTGACTCTATCCAGTATGCCCATGTCTCTCTCTTACTCAGGAGCCCAGAACTGGAACCAGTATTCAAGGTGTGGCCTCACCAGTGCTGAGCAGAGAGTAAGGATTGAGGGTAACTACCTTCATCCTGCTGGCAATGCTCTAATGCATCCAAAAATACTATTCACCCTCTTTGTGGCAAGGGCATGTTGGTGGCTTGTGTTCAACTTGCTGCCCATCAGGATCACCAGGTGACTCCTAGGTAGGCAGTTTGCAGGTCTGGTTATCAGTGCACTTAGTTCAGTAAGGTCCATAAGGAACTTTAAGGTAATACTCTTGAGAAAGGTATCTAAGTGCTAAAGAAAAAACAGGAACAAGTTTCATGAAAATTAAGAGCTAATGGAGATAGGATCAGTTTTAAGAAATTAAAGGAAATCTACATCCTAAATCTCACTAGAATGATCAAACCAAGGCTCTCAATCTAAGTGTCATTCAGCAGTCATATGACAGGGTAAAGGCACGTTCACTTTGCTCTATGCAGTAGGGGAGCAGCAATAGCACAGAAGGTAATAAAGGCACATGCCTTCCTTTTGAAGCTCTTTGAATTCAGTGAACCAGAATAAGTACAGCTGCCTGGTTGTTACACCAGGCCACACATTGCCCCTCTCAGCTCATGAGTTCACACCCACACACTTTGCCAAGAGATCAGACCAGCTTCTTGCACACGACACAATGTCACTGCATACAAGGACACTGTGTTTGTTCAGATCAGTTCTAAGAAAGCAGGAACTGAAGCTGAATTACTGGTAAAAATGGAGTGAGGCCAGTGTCAAAAGATTCAGCAAAAGATCTAGTAAACAAAGAAATCACAAATTTTCCTCAACTTTCAAACTAAACATCTTACACATGCTAACAAGAACTAGGAAGAGGTTTTATTCTGCAATTCTAGAAGAGAAAATTGAGAGCTGAGTAAATCTCCAAGTTAAATTCCTTCTACCAGAGTCAGACCAAACAGGAGAGTTTGACACAATCAGTAATAATATAGGGGAAGTCATAGGAGACAAACTGGATGGTTACATTAACTCTAAATTGTAGTGTCTGAATGCTCAGAAGTCTACTACAAGTATAACCAGACTCAACTGCCTCATGTATGACCCCCAAGTATACTGTGATCACTTAATGCTATCAGCCACCAAATACACCCTACGAAACACTCCCTTCCACCCCGAGTTTCATCACCTGCCTTCTCATTTCCTGAATAAACAGTCCATGTGCAAAGAAAGATGTTTCCTCTGTTTCTGTATTGCTTGTTTCAGAAGGGGGCTGGGGGGAAGGACAAAACCAAATCACCAGAAACACCCAGGAAAATTGAAGCTTTTAAGAACAAGACTTGAAAACATCTTTCACTTAGATAAAACTTGGTAAGTAGAGGCCTAGTACAGATACCTCAGCTACCTTTTGAGAATGATAGGTGGCAAGAAATGCCCAGAAAAGTGTAGCAACCTTCTGAATACCCCCTCCAACTATAACAGTTACTACCTTAAACAGGTGTCCCACTGCCTGATGAAAATGACTAAGTATAGAAAAAGTAGTAAGAGTTACTTTCAGTTATTAAAAGCCAACATCCTCTCAAAAAATTCAAGTCTGAAGTGTTCTGGAGGCCTTTGGTCATTGATACGCACTTCAAAACTCCCCATCCTGTCCCAGTCTTCACACTTTATGTCTCTCAAGACTGCTTCCATCACTGAACTGAGTTGTTGGCCTTAATGGTAAAAATGCCTATTTCTTCACCTAAGGATATCTAGTTACTTGGAGCACTATCCACTTTGTCTCCAAGTCAGTTTTACCTAGGGCTCAGTCTAACTTTTGAGCATAAGAACAAGAGAGATAATAATTTTATTTTATTTTTTTTTGCGACTAAGCTTGAACCAGAAAGAATTTATGAGGCTTCATAAAATATTCCAAAGGGGTTTTTTTACTTTGTTGCAATGAAGTAGGGAAAAAAGATTTAATCAAACCTTACATCTTCAAATCTAGCATTTTCTATTTCAAGATGCTGCAGTACCAACCAGAAAAATAACCAAGTGGATGCCAAACCAACCTTACAGAACCTTATGCAAGCTTAAATTAGTCAATGACAGCCTTTGTTTCAAGAAAAAAAGATGCACTCAAGCAAAGTGGTTAGACACATAGCAAACTGTCTTCCTTTCAGAACTCCACCCAGTGACTTAAGGACACGTTCACTACTGAGGCCTTGCATTTTTCCTGCTCAAACATGACAAGGCTTAAGGAAGCAACATGACAAATTTAAATAACTCAAAGTCACAGAATCCTGCGTTTCTTCTAACAGCATTAGAAGTTTTCTTTCACAACTGTAAAGGTACTACTAACAGCCTCACACACATCCACCCATGTATCTGGTGAACTCACGTGTATCTAGAGGTCTGCATTAGAAGCCAAGATGCTGCTATTAATATCTCTGTGTAAAAGAGAAAAAAAATGTTGTTCTGCACTGTGATGAGAGGCCAGCTGGTACTCTCTGTGGTTTCTTATCTCTCATTCTGGCAGCTGTATGAAGTCGCAGTGTGATACGCTTTTCTAGCCATAGTTGAAAGAGGTGACGAGGTGACTAGTCCTTCACACCTACTCCTTGTCTCCACCTTCCCCACTGCAGCTGCTGCCTTTGAGACCTGTCCACAGACCTGTCTGTGCAGGTGCTCCCTAATCCTCTTCTGTCAGAGGGACACTCACTATAGCAAGTTATTTCGAACAGACACTCCCAAAATGCAGATCATTTAAACTGAGCTAGGCCATTGGGCTTTGCATCTGCCTTTCTGCTTGCAGGCCTGGCACAGCAGTGGTAAAGAACAGCTGAGGGCCATCTCTTAACCCACCTCTCTTCTGCCCATAACACCTTATGTAAACATGGACTGTGTTTACAGCTACACACTCACTCAACACTGACTGGAAAACACTGCAGGAAATGAAGGGAGTCAAGGCAAAAGGAAAAGCAATGTTGTTGTTAAATGTTTTTCTGGAATTAAAAAGTAAGATAAAAGTCAGCAGAGATGTTTCCACAGGCAAGATGAACAGGTGGCAGAACAAGTCCTTCCGTTTCTGATGCCAAAGTGGAATCAGTTGCCTTCCTGAGACACAAGACAGATCTGTATTTCTTCTGCGTGGAATTTTCCAAAACAAAAATCAAAGCTTGCTTTTCCTAAAAGGAATATTTTTCTCTTTTCCCCTTGGCAGATATAAACCTGCAAATCACAAAGTATTAAAAAGGAAAGAAAAAGGTCACTTACTATTTCAAGCCTGTGAAAAACACTTTAAGTATGTAAGAACTAATTGACTGGACTGAAAAAGCCTCAATATGGGGATGCTGAAAGCCTACTTTAACACTTCAAATAATGCAGAATGTGATCTTCAGTGATGAAACCCTCCAAACCATCTTGGCTATAATGCAATCATAGATACAGAAATTTTAAACCTCATGTGCAGGTCAAGAATGCAACCCACTTCATAAGAAATAAAGTTTCAGAGAGCTATTCTGAGATTATATATTAAAAATTGCAAGTGATCACACTGTTGCAGATCAATGAATTACCAACTTCCAGATAAACTATATGTGACTAGATGAGTGCTCTTTACCTACAGCAACTAATGTAAAAAGTCAGCTGAAACTGCTATAAAGTTTCTGTATCTCAGAAGCTGCAGTGACTTTGCTTGGACAGGCACCATCATGCAGATAGTTGCTTGGTGTTCATGTTAAAAGTGCAAATTATTTATAAACTCTTAGTAAGTAATATGGTTTACAATTACTGTCTGACCAGGTACATATTCTGAAATTGTGACAAGCTTGCTTGTGTTTGCTTAAGCAATGTAGAAAATCATCTACAATAGCTTTTGATGTGGCAATGAACTATCTCAGGCATTAGATTATGTATTACTTATGGTACAACACCTTTTTTTGTTTTAAAAAAAAAAGTCTCTGTTGCTGGTGGATGGACAAGAACATTTTTCCAAGACTGTTTCCAAAAGAATACTTAATTTTCTGCTTAAGGAGACCTACCCCTTTTCTCACCACTATCTCTCCCTCATCTTTGCAGGAGTTGCAGACATCTGGAGGAACAGGATGACTGTCCTCAAAGCCGATCAAATCTTTCTCAGTACATTCCTTGACAATGAACACACATTGAAAGCTATTAAAGCAAATAAAAATTAATACCACATTCATGGGTATACGTACCCTCTGAATCACCCATCTGTAAAGGTCAAAACTCAAAATATGCAGATCAAACCATACTCAGAAACCAGCCTCCGGAAAACCCCAAAACCCACACACCTTCAGAAGAGCAGAAATGTGTAAGGAGCTGACTACAAGTAACCTACAGTATTAGGTTTTTGATATCACATGGGCTTCCCCCACAGCCTTCCCAGAAATTACAATAACCAAAGCAGATATCGATCTTTACTTTTCTTACTCTCTTAACTCAATCAGTAACTGTCAGGGTTTGTAAGCTCCCTCATGTACAAATTATCCTTTTGTTCCATATCAGTATGCTACCAAGTTCAATTTGATCCAAACGTGTCCGGGGTTCTCAGGCTCAAAGCAATATAAACAGTTACTGTTGAATAAACAGTGTTGAAGGGTAAGAAAATCATCTTAATGCACACTTGCAGCAAAAAGAAAGTCAAAGTCATAAAACAAATAATATATCTTAAAAATTGAGCCAGTGCAAAAGACGAATTTTCCAAGTGGCAATTCTATTTTTAGTCTTTCCTTTGCACTGTGCATTTTGCTGCTCCTCAGAACTAAAAAGGATAGCTAACTTATTTTAAAGAGGTGAAATGCACCTTAAGAGCTCTTTTAAAATTTTCACACCTGTTGAAAGGACACCTTAAGTTTCATAAAGGGGAGGGAGGGACAGTTGTTCTGTGCACTGAAAAAAAATAAATCTCAAAACATGATTTAGGTCTCTCACTAAGACTTGCCCAAGAAGAACACAATGATTCAAATTCCAAGTGTGATTCCATTTAGCTGCATTCATCTAGAAGTAACACCAGACTACAGGCTTCCAAAGTTCTAACAGTGGCTTCTTCGTTAGCAAGCACTGCCAAGGAGTAACATTAAATGTGAAGTGAATAAAATAGACCATCTTTCCTCATCCAGAGCTCCCAAAGACCTACCAGTACAGAACCCTATACCCCAATGGCTTGGTTTCACCAAAGTAAGAACTGAGATTACCGCGCCAGGCCCTGCTAATGAGAACCAACCCACTTCAGAGGAGCTCAGCTAAGAGAGTAACTACAATTCTAATTTCTGCTCTAACCTGAAATACATCAAACACAAAAATAAGTGCAATGCAAATTCTAAGATTAAAAATGTGAATGACAATTTGACACAGACAAACAAGCCTCAGTTGAGCTCTCCTTAGTTGCAATACAATTACATTGTGCTTGGGAGGTTTTTGTGAAATGGACTTTCTGTAGGATTAAACAAGGTGCACATTTCAAACAGGAACCTAATGTTTATTCTCATGTACAATTTAGTTTTCTTATCTTGACAGCAGTGTCCCTTCTTGATACTAAAATAGAGCTGATGACATAAGAGATGGCCTTCATTTGGATTTCTTTTGGCTAGTGCTAGAAGGTAGTTTCCACAATTTCAAGACACGGGATACCTGTATGAGAATTTAAGAACAAAAGGTCAGAGAACCCTACTGCAATAGGAAAAACCCCTAGAAATTCTAACTTAAAGTAGCAGAAGGTTCAAATAGGCAGTGATAGTATCTGGCTTACACATCATGGTTTATTAAAAAGATTTAGAAAGTCTAATTTGGATTTCCATTGTTTATGTCAAGTTATTTCACTTTACTGCTCGCCTAACTAATATGAGCTGATGAACCTAACTTCTGGGTTTTTAAGATGTCAGTGCTATTCTACATGTATGAAAAAATCTGAATTGCAAATATTTTTGGGGGTGTTGGGTTTTTTTGTTTGGTTGGTTGGTTTGTTTGGGAGGTTTCTTGGAGGTACTGGGAGGAAAGTATGGGAAGTTTTTGTGCAGGTATTTTCATTGTTGTTTTGTGAGTTTATGTCACAAACAAATACTTCAAATAGCTTTTCTACAGCTTAACAAGGACTAATGCCTTTTGCACCAAACATCCAAGTTTGTCTCCTCGCTACTGAGTAACTGCTGATCATCTTTGATTTGGAAACGCTGCAAGAATTTCATATAGCTTTTAATTTAACAGGATGAACCTATGGCATTTAAACAATATAACCTGATCCACAAGAACTGCAAAATATTGTCGCATTGCAGACTTGGCAAGAAACCCAGCACTAGAGCTCGTTTCCCCACTCATTTCTATTCAACAAATTACATGCTCCCCATGACATTTCTTAGGGCTATGAGAAGGACCTAACCTGCCACAACAAGCAGCTATGGAAGAGACACAAGTGTTCATCAAGTGACAGCCTACCTGCAATTCACAGCCCTCAGAAGTCAGCTCAATATTGCCGCCTAATGTAGCTGCTCACATTACTTGTGGCAATAAACAAGCAAATTACATAAAATAAATTTTTGCCAGAGCTCAAAATAGAAGCCAAGCCTTTCACAGCTCAAAGCCAGCCTCCAAGCACAAGAGTTAAACATATTTGTTCCCAAAGCTATCTCATTACTGAAGAGTAGAATGCTTTTTGCTCCTGGTACTGGGAGGAGACACCAAGATTATCAGTAGCAAGAACCCCACATTATCAGGGTACATTTAATATTCTGTTTCAGGGACCAACATAGAAGATATTAAGTTCATTCAAGCAGAAAGAAAGTATGTGCCATGGTTGGGATAACAGGGTTATGTTCCTTCACAACCAGGGAGTGGTTGTACAGCCACTTCATACAGCACAGCCAGGAAAACAATGTCTTGACACTTCCCTGTAAGTTCTTTGAAATGTTTCAGGGAAGAAAACAGAGAAAAACCCTGGTGTTTTGGACAAAGAATTATTCCATTCAGGGCCAAACAAATACTGAATGGACAAGGCACCTCCTCCTGCCCTTCTACCCAGTTTGCTCAAGCCCTGGGAATTACCTTTCCCATACAATAGGTTAAAAGGGCCATCAGATAGCTTGAGCACATGATTTAAGGTTAATGCTATCCTCTCAGCTCTGCAATCTCATAGGACTGTATGATATAAAATTTTGAATCCTGCTTCCCCACCATACTCTATCCACTCGCCCTCAATACTCAGCTAGCTAAGGAAAGTCAGAACAGCATGGTGCAGGTTGCAAATGATAGTGCAGGTTGGGAGCCCAGGGCAGACAAAAGACAGGCACAAATGCCTGAAAGAATGTAACATTTGTCAGCTCCAGCAAATTCAAATAGCCTTTTTTACAATAAATAGGTGAAAGAATACTTCCGAGACCAAACATACTCTTTTTTTTAAAAGGAAAAACTACATCCTTCCCTTCACAGGATCACCTCATTCTGATATTGTCACCAAACTTGACAAGAGTTATCAGTTTAATAGCATTTCATAGTTTACTTTCACATTTAAAATCACACACAATACCAAGATAACACTAGCGTAACTACCAAGATAATATTAGCATAAAGCAATTCAATACGCTGTATCTCTGCCACAGGAGTTAACTACACCTCTAAGTATCATGTTACACATTTTATTCCTTTGAAGGCAGCTGACACACATATTTCTATCTAGCATTAACGAAAAGAATGAAACGCTGATTTCCATGCTTTGTGATGCAAGTGGAGCTAGGCAGCAACAGCTCGGGTCTCAGAGCTATAGCCAAACAGAATCATGTCCCAACTCACTCCGCTTCCTGGGGCACATCCCACCTCTGGTGCTCATTTTCACACTCCACACTGAGATGCCAGGAAGAAAACAATGTATCCGTTCAGATTTCCTGCAGGAGAAGCTGTAAGAGCAACTGACACTACATGTTTCTAACCATGTGCGATGATAAATGCAGTCACTGGGGAAATCTCATGTCCTTCGTTTTCATTCCAGGATTAACTGTGTCCAGCCTGAACACGCAAAACTAGTGGGCACAGACACAAACCAATTAACTTCAGCAGGTTTAACTTTTAAAAATTCTGATTTCTCCAAGAAATCTCATAATGAACATGTAGGAGAATAAAGGTTTGTCGGTTTGGGGTTTTTTTTCCAAAACTTTAAAGCAAAAGCACATATAATACTGATTTCAATAAACAAAAGTGCAGAGCCCCTTAATCTCAAAAATGCCTAGGCATGCAAAATCTTTCCTATAAGAANGATGAGCTGTCTTCTCCTAATAACAACATGAGGAAACAATATGATAAGCCAGCAGTTCTTAATGCAGTGGCACATTTTCATGGAATCATAGAATCATTATAGTTGGAAAGGACCTCTAGGGTCATCAAGTACAACCTTCATCCCAACATCTCCCTAACCACTAGAACATAGCCTCAGGTGCTAAATCTACTCATTTTTTAAACACCTCCAGACATGGTGACTCCACCACTTCCCTGGGCATCCTGATTTTACACTCCCATTATAGCTTTTTAGAAAGTCTGTGACATTCATAACTTAAGCTTTTTCATATCCAGATTGTCTGCAATACACATGGAA
>VYZX01029365.1:13218-29563 GCA_013401335.1 Brachypteracias leptosomus | reverse complement strand
AAGCTTATCCATAACAATAGATATTAATCACATCAGTATCGGTCAGAACTCATTCTTAGCTTGCACAGCAGAGTTCACATTGATACATCTTCAATTCCTTCTCATCAAGACACTGTCATTCATTCTGCCTTTCAGATCAACTATTGACAAGGAAAGCTACTAAAATGGACATTGCCAGACCTGCTTTTCCTGTGGTTGCCATTTTTCAATTAGCAGAATGACTAGACAGGCAGATGGGCCTGGAATTCTCATTTTTCTCTCTGTTTCTTTCCTAGATGTGAAAAGCATCGAAAATCCTGGGCTACAGTACTTAATTGCAAGGTAATGCTTCAGACAGACCTAAAAGCCTACACATTGAAACTTTCATTATAAAATACAAAAGCACATTTAAGACTGGTAGAGTGTCCTTGGAGAACACATCTGTAAATCCAGTTTTAAAAATAAGAAACAACCATAAAATTGCAAGCAATTACCCATTTTCAGGAATATCTCTGAGTGGCAGCATTCCAGTTTAGNCCATATTTTCTTGTTTTATCTATTCATTCACATTAATCATCAATAGTAGTGTTTAGTGTCAGAGCAAGTAAATTAATGGGGTTTTCTACCTGTTAAAACTAGGCAGAAAGATAATTTTTCTTTTTCAACAGAATGGAAAGTAGCTAAGGTGATTTCTGATTTTCTAGTGAATCTGATTATCACCATTTTATAGTTACTACTCAGTTTTAATTTTTTTTTTTTTTCCCCCAGTGGTCTACCTGTTACATCTTAGCATTACTTCATTAATTCACTACAGGAGTTCAGAGAGGCATTTATTTATTTATTTATTTTCAAATATACATGTCACATCTGCTTAACAAGCATTTGTTCAGGTGTTTAGACAAGCTTGAATTAGCTACTCTTTTTGAAAGCATTTTTATGAGGTTCTTAAAAGTCAGAACCATCTTCATGTCAAGTTAAGACTCACTTCAAGCACTTAACTGCTATAAGGAGTGGACTTGATTGCTGTTGAGTTACCCTTGACAGCTACTGTACATAGTTGTGCTGTAGACACAGTATTTTACACAGATCAGCTCTATACCTTAACCTGGGGCTAAACAGCACAACATACAGAATAGACTGTAAGGCTCTGCAACAATCTTCAGCTTAAGGATTTGCAGAACACTCCATATGTAGTACAAAAGTGTATTGCAAGGTGTATTAATTCGAAAAACAAAATCTTGGTCCCTTCTCAGATGACTAAAGATATGTATCATAATGCCAATTAAACATATTGTCTTAAAATTACCGCAGGCAAGATAACATCCTTAAAACTGAGATCCACAATAAACTGTTCCTGTTTATGGGATTTGAGCACACTCAGACATTGTACTTCAGCTGATCAAAATCAAGCAAGTTTTCTGTAATAGACTCAAATTCCTGATTAGGAAGTGCTGTTCTGATGTAGGAGGGTACATCTGGATCCTCTGGGCTTCCATCTGCCTGGAATCAGGGCACAGACTTTCCAGAAAATACTGGCCTGCACAGCAAACACCTGAGTTTCACATTAATATCTCCAACTATTTGCTTTAAGATGGCTCTAGTTCATCAGCAACAAGCTTTACATGCAGAACCTCCCTGAAGCAGTCACTTCTGTCTGAAAGGTAACTTGGCCCACTTTGTGACAGGCATGGCATGAGCTTCACAAAAATGAACCACTCACTCCTGGAAAACAAACTACATGCATTCAGGTACATATTGTCTTGACCTGTAATTCCCTTCCTAAAATTTCAACTGGAGTTCTTTGAGAAACAAAAACTATGCTCTATCCCACTGCTACAACTCTTACACATTCTGTTGCACAAACTGAATTAAGAGCACAACTATGAAAATTCCATGCCACCACCATGGTGCATTCATATTTATTTCATAATGGGTAGAAAAGCTGCTCAATCATTAGCAAGCCAACAGTTTTAGGAACCACTTCAACAGCAATTATAATGCTCCCACAGCTAAATATGTTCTCCCAGCTGTCAGCCTCATTATGCACCTCAAGTAAAGTACATAAACCTGGCTCAAACAGGTTCTCCCAGGACACTAAGCATGAGAGCTTCTCATCATAATGGTCACAAATGGGAATTCATAAAAGACCAGCATTTCCACTGCCTATGAGAAAGGACAGCCTGCTTCACTTAAGATCAATATTACTGTCATTGCCACTCAGCAAAACCTTTGCTGGGAACTACAAGAGGCATGAGACATCAGAAACTGTGAGGAAGGAGAAGCAGAAGTCAAAGCACAACATGGCATCTTGGCTACATCTGCGAACATAACGAAGTCCAAGGCTGCAATGGAGAGCAGACTGATATCACTGTAGACTGATATCGCTGCATTCCACCAGAATATCAGCAGTAGGGCTCCTACAAATGTTGGTCCTAGCAAATTTTTGCTGATAACAACCTCTCCGGACACAGTACTGGGAGGAGTGTAGTGTTACTAGTTTTGCTTGTACAGCTTATGATTGTAGCAATTTGTTTGGGGAGGGAGGAGATGCTGACATAAACACCTTCACTGCAGCTTCTCCCACACTGCTACAATAGCCTGATCTTCACATGTTAAGTAGCAAAGTTTGTCATGCACAGGATTCAACCAGAGACATTTCAAATTTCACAACAGCAAAATTTGCATGTATGTTGGCAAGCTCAAACCAGTGAACACCTGTATTTTTATCCAGAGAAAGTAAAGCAAAGCAGAAGAACAGAGAATAAATCTACTAGGTTTCTGAGTTGCCAAGACAGGTAGGTAAGCAGCCAAGAGAAGAAAAACAAGTATGCTACTATATGCTGAAATGAATAAAGAAAAAAGGTACATGGGGCTAATATAAAACTATTATGAACTTGGAAGATGATGGTAAGGCAAAGCAGTTGTCTGTGATGGTAAGCAATGTGGTTATTCAAGCAGAAACCTGAGAATAAAGCTGGGATGGAGAAAAGGCATTTAAGAGTGTCAGACAAGTATAACTGAAACAGTTAATGGCAAAGCAATCATCTAAAAGATGGCTACAACAGAACAAATATGGAAAAAACCCCACCCTATCTTTTTAAAAATACAAATTTCGAGCAAACATGATCCTGTAAGAGGATGGAGAATAAGCCCAGGAGAGCTTAGGTAAGATTTCATTCGGTGTGGGTGGCAACAGCAACATTGTGTCACAAGAGGGCAGATGCCGAATGAAGTTGGAAAATTGTAGCTACTACATCCTTAAGTGGTAACAGAAAAGCCCCATCATCTCCCCTCCTCCAAGACCCTTAACGCTGGAGAAGGAGGTGAGGATTCTGTGAGGGCTTTCAGCCTGCAAGTTAAAACCTGAATAACATACAGACACCTTCCTTCACTTGGGTCTTTTACCAAGTTTTCACTGACATGAAACTCATTTGGCAATTACTTTTCGCTGTTCTAGAATTTCCCCTGTCTGGGCTGCCCTGCTGCAGAACACCTAGTGCAGGTCGTGGGAGGTCAGCTATAGCAAGTGACAAGTCATGAAAACACCAGCTGCTCCCTGACAAAAAAACACACAAAAAAACACATCTCTCTTCCTTCCCTCCAACCAAGTATTTACAGAAGCTCAAATTCAAACATCATCTCTATCAAGGCACTAGACTATATTCAGAAGATCATTCTATGAGACAAGAGCTTGCTTCTGCAACACTTCCTGCAACACCCTAAAGCCATATGAACCACAACAGATGCTACTCATCTTGCAAGAAAGATAACCCAAGCTCCTTAAGTCTGCATTTTTAAGACAGAAACATCTGCTAAGTAAGCACTTCACATTTTAATCACCTACAAAAAACTAAAAAAAAAAAAAACAAACCCCCCAAAAACCAAACTGATGAAATGAAATTGAGTGCTAATGCGGGAAATTTAAGCATTTTTGTAAACCCACAAAAATGCCTACAATGGATAACAGCCCAGACTTCTACAACATCTCAGCCACATCACAGCTACTGCTTCTGGACACTATACATCAAGAGTAACGTCACGTCTTTGTTATTCTAGTTTCCCTTTCCTCTACTATGCCTGCCAGCATAAATCCTTTTGTACACGTTAAATTCACAAAAGGTCAACTGCCAGACAATATTCCGTATTCAGAATTTAAAAAAAAAAAAATTAAAAATTAAAACTCATTGTCTTTATAGTTCTTAGGAACAATACACAATCAGGTTACCCTTTATACTATTTACTTAAGATGCAATAAGACTTAGCTTTCTGAAGTTGAAAATTAAAAACAGAATAAAAAAAGAACAGAGCCAGAAGTTTGAGAGGCCTGAGCCTCACATTCAGCAACATCAAGTGACCATGGTGTTACAGAAGAATTACTGGTCTCTTTTTCCAAAAGCAGACTAAGCCATGCAGTAGTGTAATTTTTCTGCTGGATCCTCAATAACCGGAGATATTGTTGTGAGTTCTGCTGAAGAACAAATGTATTAGGCAGAATAATTTTTAACTGTTCACAGCATGAGAATTGTCATGCTGGTAAGAATTTCAGAGACATAATGAGTTCTTGTGCCTGTATTAAGAGAAAGGACGGATCCACCATTTATTATACAGAATTATTAAGGAGCAGAGTTCAGAAATAAATGCATGTAAGGGAACAAAGAAGAACAACAATGCAGGAAGATAAGTAGAGCAATACCTGCAATATATTTTTCTGAGCTTCCTATTGGGAAATATTTAATCTATGTAGGATGTAAAGATAAATAATATCTTCTTTTTTCAAATGAAGGACATTCACAAAATAGAGCAACTGAAACAGTATAGCTGAATGTTGACTTCTGCCTTATTCTATTCATGCCCTTATTCCACCTATGCTGCTTACATGACAATTAATAAAACAGAGATTCTTTCAGTATATTTACATTAAAATGCATGTCCTGTTCCCAAATGGGTTGTATTTACAAAAACAATCTGTCAGTCACAGATGAAAGTGGCTCAAGATACACAAAACCCAACCCATTTTCTTCATTTCAAAAAGAGGGATCAAATATAGTTTGATAATAAAATACATAGACAAGAATTACGCATTAAAAAAATCCATTCTGGCCACTTTTTATTAACAAAAAATAAATATTATGCTTGAAAATAACAATCACCTACCAGATCTTTAATCTTCTTTTTGATACAAATCAAGCTCTGTTTAGGAAGAAACTAGAAATAAACAATATTTAAAATTCCCTGAAGGTAAACATTATGTGCCAAAAATAGGGGAAAAGAGTACTAAAGCTTCTTTTAATCCAACAAGAACATGTCTCTGAAAACCAGAGTAGCATGATTTGTAACCTATGATCTGACAGTGACCAGAAAAGAGGCCTTCTACAAATTTAAAAAACAAAACAAAGCAAAACCAGCAAAAAACAGATCCTCTCACTCCAGAGGCCTCATTTCCTTACACTGGCTCTTAGTTTACATAAAAAGACAGCAGGTTTTCCTGTTTCAAGCTGAGAACCAAAACAGAGCTGATGACACTGAAAGGAGCTGATTATTAAGCTTAAAAGAAAATATTCTTGTTACGCATAGAAAGGAATATCGAGCACTGTTCCTTAAAGCACTGACAGTAAGTGCATATAGTTAATATCTAATTCAAGTAGCTGACATTGTACAGACACATCTGTAAAGTCAGGTCTATTTTCTTGCCAGTTTTCCTCCCTCATTTTATAGGGCAGCTTGTTGCTCTCCATTCTGTTTTCTGTCTTGATTA
This sequence comes from Brachypteracias leptosomus, assembly GCA_013401335.1. Lineage (NCBI taxonomy): Eukaryota > Metazoa > Chordata > Aves > Coraciiformes > Brachypteraciidae > Brachypteracias > Brachypteracias leptosomus. The sequence goes on along the minus strand of VYZX01029365.1, from coordinate 23,829 downwards.
GCATGTATAAGCCTTATACTTTCTACTTCAGTGCTTCTTTGCCTCTGTAGGCTTCCTTTTTTAGTGAAAGGAGAACTTTTTTCATCAAGTCAGAATTTCCATTTTCAAGGATTTAAAAAAAAAAATAAATCTGTCTTAAGACCCCTCCTTATGCTCAGTAATTTTGTGTATCATCCAGATAGATAAAATCAACATTTGTGTAGAGGAGATTTCTTTTTGCTTGTAAATGTCACAGGCCTTAAGCCCCGTTTTCCCCTGACAATTTTCTACCACTGGTATTTTAATGTAATTGTTTGCATTAAGATTTATCCAGTCCCTTTTCAAGACAGAACAGGTTAGTGACAATTAGGTATAACTACAACTCTATTTGCAAGCTAGAATCAAAGTACTGGTTTTTAAAACAGCAAGTGGTAAATTTTCACAGGTAGATTAGTGTGGAGTCCTTCTGCATACAAAGTAAGACTCAAATGTTATCTTATTGCCTTTGCTCCAAAATCACAAAGATTACCTTTTATTACTGATGAGATTGCCAAACTGTAATTTCAGTACAGGAAATATGTACTGTCACATGAATGTTTCAGCCTCCAACAGGTCATAATGGACAAGCCAGCAAAATCTTTAGTGTAGATTTTGAAGCTGGAATTACTGGCTTAGAATTGCAAACTTTTTTTAAGACACTAATCTAAGCAAAGACGTACCTTCAAAGTCTACAATTTCCATCATGCGGATTAATCAAAGTTGCTTTGCTTATCCATACAAAAAGCTCCTTTTTCTAAAGGAGGCTGCAAATAACATGAAGGACTTCAGGTCACAGCAGCCTCTACTGTTGCATTAGCCTGAAGACTGAGAGGCCTGAACCAAGGATTGCCAGACAGCTGTTTACAGGAGGTTATCTGCTTCTGATGTATTATTAGTACACTTCTATATGCACATGCATACATGAAAATTATGTCCTACAGGTTAAGCAAGTCCTTGCAGTAAAACACATACTACACAGGCCCTATCTCTATTGCATACAGACAGAACATACCACTGTCTATATAACATGGGCAAGCTTATTGCTTCAAAAAGAACCCCCAACAAACCCCAAGACCAAGTCCCCTCCCCCAGCTAGTAGTCCTCCACAGCATCTGAGCTATCAGGAGGGAATATGAGGTTATGATCATGCCCTCTTCTAAAACTATAATCTTCTGAAAACAGCTAAAGCCATGATTAGTCAGATGGTGGCTACAAGAAATAAGACAGAAAACTCCCTGCAGCAATTTAACCAGGATCTGTGTAGGAGACCAAGTGAGGAGAAAGACCATAAGTAATCAGGGAAACAGGCACAGGAAGTGTAGCTGGAGCTGCAGGAAAAAGTAGACAGGTCATATATCACAGGAAAAAAAAAAAAAGTAATCCCAGATGTCTTTTCCTCAATAAAACTAATAAGCAGAAGGCCCTCACCATCCTCCTTACACAAAACAGATGGAAGACAGTTTGGACTTCTTCCAGAACCACTAAATTATACACCCACCTATTTAGGGGAAAAGAAGTCCACCTTCTGAAGTGCACAGTTGACTTCACATGTTCTCTTCACCTGGATATGACCAAAGCCTGAAACAAAGCTTCCCTGGTCGTTCACACCACCTCCACCCAGCACCACTCCTAGCAATTACATTGAGTTTGGCTCCCAGTGGTAACTCATGGAGCCAGCATCCAGCAAAGCCCACACACAAAGGCAGCTTCACATTGGGCAGCTGGGGTGCAGGTGGCAATACAGACAAGGAGCCGTTGTCACTACTGCCATCTTCCTGTACAAGAAGAGCAGAGATTACCTGTGCCTGTCTACAAGGTGAGAGACATACCAACAGTAAACTGCCTGAGGAAGGACAAGTAAATGAATCCACCAAGCGAATGAGCTGCCTCATTTTCAGGCTACACATGTGAGTGGGGACGAGGGAGAAGAAAAAGTTAAATGGTTCACATTCAAGAGTCAGACTCAGGTAACATACACTGCATTATATACATTAAAGCATAATATATTTGTTTCAACCAAAACATTTTTCCATGCATTAGGCAGTCAATTGCACTGCTCTGTAGATATCTAATGGCTCAGTTCAGAGACACAAATAAACTTGTGATTGCTTTCCGCTGGAAAAAATATTGAAAGAAACATTATGAGAGCTCTCAATCACGCCAAAGAAACTGCTTACATAGGAAGGCTTATTATGGAGCATTTATCAGACAAGGGTAAAGTCAGGCAAGGAAGGAGACTGGTGATCTTCTATGGCCACATTAAATATTTGGTTTCAGGCTGTAGTTCTTCTCTTAGACTAGTTCTCCAGTGACAAACAATGGTAAACCCACTCTCCTGGTACAGGACGGCACTGCAGAATTTGACTCCCACAGTTGCAAAACAACAAATTGCATTTTATGCAGACTCGCTGCTTTAATGTCTAAACAAAGTCCTAGCTATCCCTTCTGTGTTTAAGAACAGTATTTGCTTTATGCAGTGTAAAGGTTCACGAGTTGCATTAAAACCTCCACAGTGAACAAACTGTCTCCTTCTCCTGCCAGCAGCACCCGTGTCCCACCACATGAGGAACAAGACTCCTTTCCACCACATGTCCCTACACACAGAGGACCACCCCACATCAGGTCCCCCATCCAGCCTCCTCTGAGATGGGTCTGGAAAGAACAGCTTGCACAGGGAGTAACAAACTTGTGTAGATTTATTCTAAGAGCTTTGCATGGCTGAGAGCAGTGTTTTTCCTTAACTCCAGGCATCCACCCTACAGTGTTGGGATCACCAGCAGAAACAGACCATGGAGGGAGGGAACCTCTCATGCTATGGCCAGTGGACCACAAGCAGATATTTACAACAGATTTTAATAGCATATTTTTTCTTTATTTTTGCACGTTTAGTACTGAAAAGGGTTTGTATCTGTCACTACATATCCTCATACCAAGGGATGCTTTCTACTATACTGCAATTAGACAAAGGAAGCTCAGCTTTCAAGTGAATATGTTTCTTAATTCAGTGCCACTTGAGGAGTATCTAATCACAGATTTATAGCATCATCATACTGTTTTCTAAACTTGCAAAGGCCACAAAATCTGAACATATGAACTAAAAAATGAGATCAGTCAATGTAATGTTTAAGCAATTGTTACCCACGTTTTACCTAAAAAGTATTCACTTTACCTGTAAAAACATCCTTTTTACTACACACCTTAACACTAGTAAGAAAAAAAAAATCCACATAAAATTTCAAGCAAAGGAACTTGCTGTGTACCTCGCAATAAGTGTTTCATGAATCTTAAAATGTCACATTTCTCCTTTAGAACACAGCCAGGAATCTTTTATAATTCATGAACTAGTCACAAACTGAACCACACATCTCCTATCAAAAATATAACATTTTCTAAGTAGCATCATCTAGTTATAAGTAATAAATTGTTTGCCTTAACTCCCCAAATCATCTATAAGAAATACAACATTTAAATAACATCTTTTTGAGGAAAAATATGCCCACCACTGAGATAAGGCCCTCTGTAGTTACTTTAAAAAAGACCTACTATACACGAGACAAACCCAGGTTTGGAATAATGCTTCTGCCATTTGATGAGTCAAATAATTTACAGTTGTTATTCATTACTTTGAAGGCAAAAGGAGAGATGAAAAGTATCCTTTAGTTTATTAAAGGTATTCATAAGATAAATAAAGCATTCCCAAGATAAGCCCAAGCCACAGTCAAATACCAAACTCAGTTTACTAGACCACTCGCTTACCATCAAACACCAGAATATTAAATCCAACCTATTTTCTTCTGATGCATAATTCCCTAAATAGCTGTCAATTGAAAAAAACTCACCTACAATATGGATGCTTCCCCAAGTTGTGCAAGAACACTAAATTCAACAAAAATATTTTTTTCACATTTAAATGCCCAGTAATATAGCTGCACTCCGAAGTCCAAACCTTTTAAAAAACCCACTGGTCTTTTTTAAATAACCTTCAAAATACTACAGCTTCAGTTTGCAGGCAAGCAAAAGATAACTCTGGGAGAAACAAGCCGTTTTCCCTTATCTCAACTGAATAGTCATATTAAGAGCTTCTGCAGTACTGCAACACAAACGCTGGGTGACAGGATTATTGCACTGGAAAACGCAGGAACATACAGATAGCATATGAACTAGCCCAAGCTGAGATGCAATGAGAATGCCTTCAAATGGATGAATGAATGATTGAGTGGAAAAAAAAGAGGAAAAATCAGATACACACGCTCCCATAATGTGTCAAAGTCACTGTAACCTTCAGAACTTCCGAAGCGGCAGATGTAGCATTTTTAGCAGATGAAGGATCAGTGCTGCACCCTGTGCTGAGAGAACAAGCTGAGATAAAACCACACATTCACAATTAAGAGTGTGAGGAAAACAAGGTTTATTTATTCCTCTCCTAACACCAGAAGTCCAAACTACTTCCTCAAAATGAAAATCTTACTTCCCAAATGCCTCTTACCATCTGTCAAACACTTTTAGCTGCTCTCAAGAGGCTTCTTATGCTACTATATACATTAGATCTGCAACAGATTTTCTTTTTGTAGAGTACAGATGGAATAAAGCATTGTTTTGTAACAAACATAGCAAAATACTGTACTGGATTTCAACTGTGTACAAACCAGAACCAGTTATCCTGAATAAACCACTTCTGACTAATGTATCTGCTGCTAATCAGTGCCCTATTACAAGCACCGTTTCCTAAACATCACTCACTCAGTTTATGGGGTTCGGCACTGCACGTAAGCCATTCTTTTGCAAGTCAATGTCAGTCCTCAAAACATCAGGCTTCACCACATCTCTCTACTATGGTATGAAATTACTAAAATGAATTAATTGAGACAAATTACCAGAAAAGCATGAAACTTGTTGTTCCCATGATCTGGCCAAGTGTTTAAGATAAAGCTACACAAACCTGCTTCTACTGTGTCTAAACTGATGGGAGTTTCTTAGGTGGAGAAACCATCTCCTTGATCATTATTTTAAAAAACATTCCCAAAATGAAGCAGATTCTGCAAGTCCAGGGTCAAAGTAAGTTCACAAAACAGCAACAATATGTCTCCTCTACTCACTTTCAATATCATGAATGTTAAGTTTTCAAAGTAAATTACTTTTATTTCCTACTTTTTTGTTGCAACTCAACATTTCAACATCTAGAAAACTTGTGAAAGCCACACTAGTCTCAATGTTTGCTTGTACATTTCCAGTGGAAGCAGGAGGCCTACATAGCCCTTTACACTGCTCCAGCTGTAAGCTGTGATTTTGACTCTCCACTCTGTATTAAGTGAAAGAACTACAGGCAACAGAGGGAAGGAAGGAAACTATTGACAGGCTGAAGTTAAACACAGAGGTTATCAACTTTACCCAAAACACATGACAACAGCGAAAGAAACCACTCAAGCGAAATCCAGAAAGAGTGCTCTGAAGCGAACCAGAGCTTTTGGAAATAACTTTTTGTTGCTGTTGTGAGTTTTCTTGTTTGTTTTCTTAAAAATAGAAACATCAAGACTGTATCCATTGCCTCATGTCTTAAAAGAGATATTTCTGAACTATGTTACCATCAACTACCTGTTATAATAAAATTGTAAATGCTGTCTAACAAAATTAAAAAGCCTTATTAATTCAACTTCATTATGACCGCATCAGAATGGCAGGGAAAAAAAACCAGACGTTTCACTCAGTAAAGAAGATTTGTTTGGCATTTACAAGTAATATTTTTTACTTCCTCATCAATCACAACAGCCTAGGTGAAGAACAACGCTGTTTCATTTCCTGTAAAAACAGGGACTGTACAAATACCTGCCTCAAATGCTTTCAGCTACTGCTGCTGTAGAAGCAAGATCTTCATTATCAGCATACTGTATTATGAATTACAGTTTACCTCACCAAGATTTCCACATCACAGTTTGGGCAACAGGACCATCAACTTCTGTGTTTGTACTGCTTCTATCACATTGCATATACTGAAGGAAAACCTCACATTTTTAGGCAGCAAGACTATCCTGTTTCCCAGTACACAGCTCTCACTATTTCTTCACTGAAGGTCTTTTTCTGTCTTCCTTCACAATTCTCTGCTTCTATTCTGAAACTGAAGCCCAAGAGACTAACAGATTAATTATCTGACAGACAGCCTACAGTGACAGAAATTTCACAGCCTGAGGAGGGAAGAAGGGAGAAAAACCCCTTAGGAATCTGCCCTGTAGGCTTCAGGAAACAGAAGTTGTGGGAAATGCAGTGGGGGTGCAGGTGGTAGAACAGCCGTCAGTGAAGAGATGAAAGCCTAATAACTGACCTGACACAGTTCATTAAAACTTGGCTGAATGCTCTATGCAAAGACTTACTGGACAGAGATGGGGCTGCAGCACAACTTCACAGAATACAAAACATCCATATAGTTTCTTGTACTAGGTAATCGCACAAACATTTCTTTGAAAGCATAAGGGGGGAAAAAAAAAAAAGTAAAGTAAGTACTGCACCACCTTAACACCCTTCTTGATTGCTTAAACAGAATTTTAAAAGAAGAAATATAATAAAGAGNCCCTATTACAAGCACCGTTTCCTAAACATCACTCACTCAGTTTATGGGGTTCGGCACTGCACGTAAGCCATTCTTTTGCAAGTCAATGTCAGTCCTCAAAACATCAGGCTTCACCACATCTCTCTACTATGGTATGAAATTACTAAAATGAATTAATTGAGACAAATTACCAGAAAAGCATGAAACTTGTTGTTCCCATGATCTGGCCAAGTGTTTAAGATAAAGCTACACAAACCTGCTTCTACTGTGTCTAAACTGATGGGAGTTTCTTAGGTGGAGAAACCATCTCCTTGATCATTATTTTAAAAAACATTCCCAAAATGAAGCAGATTCTGCAAGTCCAGGGTCAAAGTAAGTTCACAAAACAGCAACAATATGTCTCCTCTACTCACTTTCAATATCATGAATGTTAAGTTTTCAAAGTAAATTACTTTTATTTCCTACTTTTTTGTTGCAACTCAACATTTCAACATCTAGAAAACTTGTGAAAGCCACACTAGTCTCAATGTTTGCTTGTACATTTCCAGTGGAAGCAGGAGGCCTACATAGCCCTTTACACTGCTCCAGCTGTAAGCTGTGATTTTGACTCTCCACTCTGTATTAAGTGAAAGAACTACAGGCAACAGAGGGAAGGAAGGAAACTATTGACAGGCTGAAGTTAAACACAGAGGTTATCAACTTTACCCAAAACACATGACAACAGCGAAAGAAACCACTCAAGCGAAATCCAGAAAGAGTGCTCTGAAGCGAACCAGAGCTTTTGGAAATAACTTTTTGTTGCTGTTGTGAGTTTTCTTGTTTGTTTTCTTAAAAATAGAAACATCAAGACTGTATCCATTGCCTCATGTCTTAAAAGAGATATTTCTGAACTATGTTACCATCAACTACCTGTTATAATAAAATTGTAAATGCTGTCTAACAAAATTAAAAAGCCTTATTAATTCAACTTCATTATGACCGCATCAGAATGGCAGGGAAAAAAAACCAGACGTTTCACTCAGTAAAGAAGATTTGTTTGGCATTTACAAGTAATATTTTTTACTTCCTCATCAATCACAACAGCCTAGGTGAAGAACAACGCTGTTTCATTTCCTGTAAAAACAGGGACTGTACAAATACCTGCCTCAAATGCTTTCAGCTACTGCTGCTGTAGAAGCAAGATCTTCATTATCAGCATACTGTATTATGAATTACAGTTTACCTCACCAAGATTTCCACATCACAGTTTGGGCAACAGGACCATCAACTTCTGTGTTTGTACTGCTTCTATCACATTGCATATACTGAAGGAAAACCTCACATTTTTAGGCAGCAAGACTATCCTGTTTCCCAGTACACAGCTCTCACTATTTCTTCACTGAAGGTCTTTTTCTGTCTTCCTTCACAATTCTCTGCTTCTATTCTGAAACTGAAGCCCAAGAGACTAACAGATTAATTATCTGACAGACAGCCTACAGTGACAGAAATTTCACAGCCTGAGGAGGGAAGAAGGGAGAAAAACCCCTTAGGAATCTGCCCTGTAGGCTTCAGGAAACAGAAGTTGTGGGAAATGCAGTGGGGGTGCAGGTGGTAGAACAGCCGTCAGTGAAGAGATGAAAGCCTAATAACTGACCTGACACAGTTCATTAAAACTTGGCTGAATGCTCTATGCAGAGACTNAGCGAGAGCTCCCGGAGGGATGGGAGCGAAACGCCGGGGCCGGGGCTGAGACCGGCGCCGTTTAACGTCTGTGTGGGCGACGCCGGCAGTACGATCGAGTACGCCCTCAGAGAGTTCGCGGACGACGCCAAGCGATGCGGTGCNAGGGGGGAAAAAAAAAAAAGTAAAGTAAGTACTGCACCACCTAACACCCTTCTTGATTGCTTCAACAGAATTTTAAAAGAAGCAATCTAATGAAGAGCAATCACCAAACTTTGCCCCCACAGATTACTTTCTATTAATTTCAGCAAGCACTAATGAAAGAACAGGAGCACATCAGTCTGATTTTCTGTCCTGACTCAAATCCTTGTGAAAAGTGTACAAGTTCAACATTTTTCCCTGCAACATGAGAATATTCCTCTTTAGGTTGTAAAATTTAACAAGCATTTATAAAACAGAGTTTGAAGTACCTCAGAAGTTTACACTTGTGGCAGAAATCTGAGCTAATGGCCCTTTTCCTGAAAAGTCAGGTTTTAACAAATTTGACAAGGCAGCACATTTAAAGGAACTCCTTCCCTGACTCATGATTAAAGCAGGAAAAGGGATCTATTCATTTCCAGGTCTAAGCTAAATCAGTCTCTACAAATTTAGTTTACTTACAACATCTTCACAACTCCACAACAATAGAAAAAAGACAAAGAGCCCACAAGTGACCACAATCACACATTCCTCTTTTCTCCACTAGTTTCATTTTTAAAGCAGATTATATCAGCATCTGGGGAGGAGTGCTCTAAGGTAGAGTTTTAGAAAGCCATATATTCACAAAACAAATTACTTCAAAGCTTTGGAGTTTTGATGAAAAAGTAGTGCAGGGCTGAAACAATAAACATCCTCAAAAGTTTGCAGGGAACTCTAAAGTGAAACAGCATAGAAAACTTCACCAGTTCCTTCTACAACTCCTTGACAGTCACCGAGTGAAATCATGTTCTTCTCCTTTTCTCCCTTTAAGGCTGTATCAACTCCAAAGTCTCACTAGCTGGAGAGCAAACCTCACAAAGACAAGCGAGCAGCAACACTCCACACACCTTCTTTTCTGTATCAGCTCAGTATCAGATAGTCTCTCTTCAAAACTTCGAACATCAGGTTGATATTAAACAAGCACCAGCAAGGCCTCAACTGTACAAACACTTAATGGATCAAACAGATCTACATTCTGTGTGAATCAGCTGAAATGACTGAAGAAAACTTCCAAATGAAAACCAGCAGTTTTAAAAGATTTCCAGCTGTCAGTCCCAAGAACTCTGCTTTGTTTGGACAGTAGTTCACAAGCAGCAGTATCTCATGTTAGAAACGTCTTCAGTGGCACAGAGGAACTGATGGCTTTCCTCCTTTCAGGAAAGGAATTCTGCCTTTCAGAAAAAGTAGTACAGCATTTCTATAACATACCATTTACGAAGACTGATATTTCAGGCAAACATCTGAAGCTTATCTTAATTATCCTCAAGTGCGTGAAGCAGAACTCGCCCAGACAACGCGGGAATGCACTCTCTGGGAAGCGAGCCCTTTGTGAGGCCTGCTGACAAAGATGCCGAGGGGCGGCTGGCGGCAACAGGGGACCAGTGACAGCCGGGATCTGGGCTCCGCTCCCCAGGGCATTGCTCAATCAAAAGCTTATTTTCCCAGTGCGGGGGGAAGGACGTTACCCACTGAGAAAGGAGCTAAATTTTAACTGCGTTGGGCTCTTCACCGACTGTTTTCGGACCGTGGCTGGCGGATCCCCGCTGTGCAAGCGAAGCAATTAATAAAAGCAAGTGGATGGAGAGCGGCTCAGCCGCCCCGGGCCGCGGTGCCGGCTTCAGGGCTCCGCTGCCGCCCCAAAACAACACCGAGCCCCGCACACCGCTACGCCGCGACCGCAGCGCCCGGCCCGCCCGCGGCGAGCTCCCCTGCCCCGCGCCCGGAGCCGTCCCGGGCTCCGCAGCAACTCCCACCCGGGTGAGAGCAAGGCCAAGCCGCTGCTAACGGAGACCCCAGGGCGGGGGTGTGGAGGGTGTCCCGGAATCCCGCTCCCGAGCGGCAGCCCGCGGGGAGGCGGCACACGGTGACACTGGGTGACGCCACGACACCTTCTCCTGTCGCAGCCGCCGCCAGAGACCTGAGTGGCACCGCGACTCCTCCCGTCCCCCGCTCCCCGACCCCGGCGCTGACCCGGACCCACCGCTGCGGCGCGGGCAGGGGCTCCGGCCCAGTGTCCGGCGGGGCAACCCCCGTCCTCTCGGCGGCAGGGCGGCGGCGGCTCCCACGGGGCTCTCTCTCACCTCTCCCCACAGTCGGGTGCAGCGCGAAGCCCGGGGAGGAGGGGGAGCGGCGGCCGGGACCCCTCCCCGCCGCGA
>VYZX01029365.1:0-13115 GCA_013401335.1 Brachypteracias leptosomus | reverse complement strand
CAAGAAGGACATGGATCTGTTGGGGAGGGTCCAGAGGAGGGCCACAAAGATGATCAGAAGGCTGGAACAACTTCTTTGTGAGAACAGGCTGAGAGAGTTGGGGTTGTTCAGCCTGGAGAAGAGAAGGCTCAAGGGAGAGCTTATAGCAGCCTTCCAGTACTTAAAGGGGACCTACAAGAAAGACGGGGAAGGACTCATTGTCAGCAAGTGTAGTGATAGGATGAGAGATAATCGTTTTAAACTGGAAGAAGGTAGATTTAGATTAGCTATAGGAAGAAATTCTTTACTGTGAGGGTTGTGAGACACTGAAACAGGTTGCCTAGGGAAGTTGTGGATGCCCCCTCCCTGCAAGTATTCAGGACCAGGTTGGATGGGGCCTTGAGCAACCTGGTCTAGTGAAAGGTGTCTCTGCCCATGGAAGAGGGGTTGGAATTAGGTGATCTTTAAAGTCCCTTCCAACCCAAACCATTCCATGATTCTGTGACCCTGGGGCTAGGACGTGGTTACTGCAAGGGTGAGTGGTCTGCCAGTCACTAAAGGGGGCTAAAGGGAGAAAGCTGATGTGGGGAAGCTGTGGGAAGGTAACAGCTCTGGTCTGTGAAATGGGTGATGGGGGAGCAAGGGTCCAGAGACAAGAAAAGGCATAAACCAAAACATTTTGGAGAACATGTGGAAGGCGGCCTAGCTGTGGGGGTGCTGCTGAAGTTCGCAATGCTGGAGCTGTACTTCTTTCTCATATTAGAAAACCCCTTTCTTTCAAGCGGCACTTCTCCTTCAGGTAGAAACTGTGACCGGCACAGAGTGCTGGAAAAAGTACAGTCATAAATAGCACGGCAGCATTGTATTAATCATCAAGTGTGGTTTTAAGTAATAACTCAGGCAGCCAAGAGGGAGTAACAGTGGAAATAAAATATGCTCTGTATGATACCCATGAATGAGCAGGAGACATGGCCACCAATTAACATGCCAGCAGGAACCCCACTATGGACTTCTTTTTTTTTTTCATCTCAAAATGTGTTCCCTCCTAGAAGTTTTAAACATATCCTTGTTAATGTGAGACCACCATGAGCTGCTTTTATGTGTTAACCATATTTACAATAAAATCAGGGTGTACCTCGGGTTTTCATCACCTGCCAGCTGACCTCACTGAAAACAGTTGCAAAATGGCGAACAACTTCTGGAAATGCTGAGCATCTTCTTTCCACTTATTTCAAGGGAAAGTACTGTCACTACATTCAGAAAATGTCTGGCACCTTCAGCACTGACCCGCTAACTCATGACGCAGAAGAGCTGTCAAAGGATTAATGTTTCTAAGTCTGAAAATAAGTCTTCTAGCTCAATCTATCTTTCATAGATTTATCTGCTGTACCTCAATTATGTAGCAGTGTCGCTAGGAGACCATTATCTTGGGCTGATGTTCCACTCACCATCTTTTCATTCTGTTCCTTGAATAATCTGTGTTAATTAAAAGGCCGAGTAGTCTTTCCTCAGTACTTTTTCCTTTTTAATACTTCTGTAGAAAGATATGTGTATATTCCTGGCTGCAGAAGATTGCTGCTGCTTCTTGACAACGAGATATAAGATGTTGAAGAATACAGAGAGCAATTTTGTTCTCATCATTAGATAGGAAGTCTTTTCGCACAAAGTTTTCTATAATTAAACTATACTTCTCCCCAAAGGAGGGCCCTGGAATGAGGTAAGTCACTCCGAAAAGAGTTGCCCATGTGGGCTTTCTCGCTGTAGAGCGTTAATTCACAAGGCTGGCCGTGGTCTAGCAAAAGAACTGAGTCTAGCTTTGGGAAACAGTCCTGCTCCTGTGTGCAATTCAAGACTCATTCATGTCTTGCCTTGTGACAGTGTAATTATTTTAAAGCTATTTTCAAGGACACCGTCTTTCGCACTTTCACACTTTGAGAGCTCCATAAAAACATGGAGTTCTTCAAGTTGTGCTAAACACCCATGGATGGGTCATAGTTTCAGATGTACAGAGTATGTGATATTAGGCAGTTGTGGGCAGCTGGGAATTGGTTCACTTAGTGAGTATGCCAGGTGAATCCACATGACACCTTTTGTTTCTCCTGGAGGTCACCAGTAAACTCCTGTGATTCAGAGTGTTTTCCTAGCTTCATGGAGTTCTTAGAATCATAGAATCATTCTGGTTGGAAGAGATCTTTAAGATAATCAAGTCCAATCATCAGCCCAGCACTGCCAAGTCACCAGTAAACCAAGTCCCTAAATGCCACATCTACACAAATGCCTCCAGGGATGGTGACTCCACCACCTCCCTGGGCAGCCTGTTCCAGTGCTTTACAGTCCTTTTGGTGAAGAAGTTTCCTTGTGTTTCTGTCTTTGATAGAAGGGGGATGCTGGCAGCGCACCAAAACAGCAACAGTTCATGGAGAAGCTCAGGCCTCTGCTCATGTGGCTTAAACTGAATCTCATAAATTATGATTTTTTCCATAGGTTGCACAAAGCTGAAGCATGTCACAGAAATTGTGCATTAAAGGACTTCCCATGGGGCAAATGGAGGGAAATGACCACAAAGTATGTTTTCAGATTTGAGGACACAGAGCACTGAGGAGTAGTGGGAGTTTGTACCTCACTCCTTAGGACTGTCAGGTGGAAGAACAGCTTAACTGTCACCACAAATACATAGACTAAGGAAGGCATTATGTCTGCATTTTAAGACATCTGTGACCAGGTACAGAACAACGGGAGGCTCACGAGTAGCAGGGAAAGAATGATCTATTTTTCCTGTAGCAAAGCTACAGCTAACAACCCCTGTTAATGTGGGGGACAGGAAAAGGAGGTGTATGAAGGGGGAGAAGCTCTATTCCAGCTTTGCAATAGGCTTTTCATTAGGACATATTTCCCCCTCTCTTCTTTAAAATAGCAGAGATTCAGGTAACTTAAGGGTGGAACCTGGTGTTTGAGGTTGTCAGGGAGCAGCAAGAACAGGATTGTTCCCTAAGGGGATATAAGCAGGAGCTGAAGTGAAGAACTTAGATGGCAGAGCAGAGACTTCACCATCCAGGACCCACTCTCACAGCACCTAAGCAGGACAGACCTGGAGACAGAGGTCACATTTAACCCAGAGTCTAGATCATGAGGCAATGTCAGGATGAAGAGAGGTCCAAGGTGAAGCCAGGAGCAAAATCCCTCAATCATGGTTAGGATCAGGTCCAGCGACCACCGAGGCAGAGCCATAGCATTGAGATCAGGCTGAAGTCAAGCCAGGAATTCAGTCCACAGGTTGAAGCTCAGATCAAGAATTGCTATGTCACAGACACAGCTGAACTGGAAAGCAGTACTCTTCTAGCACAGCTCAGGTAGGGACTGAAGGCCGAGGGCTGAGCTTAGATAGAGCTCCTGGGCCCATGCGCATAAGTAGAAGCTAGAGGTGAGGCTGCTCAGAGCCTTTAAGGCTTATTAGTGCACTCAGGACCTATAAAAAGTTCATCTAGTCCCCTTCTTCTATACATGATAAAATTTGCAATAATATATTGAAGCAAGCCTTACGCCTCAGTTACCTACAGCTGCTCTTCCCTGACTCAACTCTTGCAAAAGGAAGGGTAAAGTGGTGAGCAGAAGATCTGTATGCTGCTTGCTAGACGTGATGCTCAGCCACAAGCAAGAGCAACTTCTACCTGGAGCACGGGAGCTTATGACAGTGCTACCATCTCACAGTTCCTTCCCAAGTTCATGTGTTCTCTATTTCGTGTTCAAAAAACAAGATTAAGTACTTGAGAGCTGAAGGTGAACAACAAAAAGGCAGAGCTTTTTGTTTCGAGGTTGCACATATCTTTGAGGGCTATGATTAGGGCTGGTAGATGCCATAGGAATACAAACAAGCTCTGTTCAGAAAAGAAGATAAGAAAATTTGCATTGTCAGATAACACTTGCAGAGTCACTAGAGGATTATTCATTGTAATCCTGCTGGGTGTTATCTTATTATCTAGAGGTAACACATACCACATGGGGCTTTGCTGGTAGAGGAGAACAGAGAAAGACTAAAAAACAGCAGATTCTGAAGTAAAGTGAGAATTTTGCAGTTCTGACAAGGGAGGCTTCTGCACATGTCCTCCCCACCACCCTTTTTTGGTTTTTTTTTTGGTTGTTTCTCTGAAGTGGATAGTATAGCTTCCTGCTATATCTATAAGCACAGACAGCTCTGAAAATTAGAAACAAACAAAAGCAAACAAAAAAAAAAACCCAAACCCCAGAAATAAACTAGAAATATTGTACTTAAAACATAACTATGAAAGATACAGCCACTTTATGTTTTCAGGGAAGCTGTCCTTTCCTTGCTCCTCCTGGAAGTTTCATATTCCTACATCTCTTGAAGAGAAATGAGGCTTTTATTCTCAGCTTGAAAAAAACCATTTTTAATAAAAGTTAAAATTGTGTTCTCAGTTATAATTAACCACGCTTGGTTATAATTAAAAAGCAGCTGGGGTTAGGCAGACCAGAAAAAGACTTTTCAGCTAAATGTTCACCTGAAATGGTTTTAGACTCTTCTTATGGAAAGAAAACCAGTTTCAGAGGTCCTCCATTGCCCTCTGCGGGAAAGCCTTAGTGTTGCTTATAGAGCAGTCAGCTCTGCAGCCACCAAACGCTTCTTGCCTCACTGTGTTGCTCTGTTCTGGAGAAATGATCTGTGTTGTGTCATTAGCAAAACTAACATTTTAATTAAAATGAAAAAGGGTTATTATTTGGTGTTAAGTACATTGTTCATGATAGAAGACAACATTTAGTAGCAGCCTTTTTATCATGGAGTTTGGTAATACATGGCTATTTTAGAATAAATGTTTTGAGGCTGTAAAACTACTGACATTACTAATAATAGTTTGAGTTTCTTGAAGTCAGCATGATTGTACTAATTAAAATGAAAAATAAGATGACAATATTTCAGCTTTGATTCAAAAAGCTGTGTTGTGGGTATTTGAAGTATCTCTAATTCATGTTACAGTAATTCTCATTGTCTTCAGTTTGTTCACAGTTACAAATGCTGTCCTTACGAAAAGACTTGTCCACAGTAATCCATAATTTACACCAGTCATTCATGGGACTCACATTAAAAAAAAATTCAAACTTATTTTTTCACTGTTACACTGCATTTTTATTTCATCAGATGCTAGAGCTGCTCATTCTGTCACAGGCGTTGGCACTCCAGAATGCCATTATGTATGTTCCTCTTTCCTTTAGCTCTAAGCTTGTCTCTATCAAATATGTCAGCCCTGCTCTTCTGCATTATATTTAGTTACTTAGGACATGATGTTACAGGGTTTTTAATTGGACTCGGGCATTTTTCAAGTACCAGCATATTTTTATTCTTTTGCATCCCCAGTGTTCAAGTGTTCTTAGTCCTGATCTGGTTTGTCATTTTTGCAGTTTTCAGTACACTCTTGTCTGACAAGTCCTCTTTAAATATCTGCTGTATCAGCTCGTCTGCTGTCTTGGAAAAGCTCCTTCTCCCTTCTCTTTTTAGCTTCCAACTTTCATGTAGAGAGCCTCACATTTCTCATGCACTGTGAACTGAGTTTGATAAGATTATATTTAGCTGTATCAGTAGGATTTTAATCCAATAATCCTGTTGAGAGGAAGTTCTTGGCAGCAAGGAGACCTAATGTACCTGTTCCACCTGCCACTTAGCTTGTGTAACTTTGCAGTCAGTTTTCTCAGGACACTTTGTGTTAGTGTTTGGTATTGTGAGGAAATGGGTAGCAAAAATGCATCTACTCTTGCGCTAAAGGGTGAAAGTTCATATAGGATGTAAAGCATTCCCATGCCATATAGAATGTCAGCTCTCTTCTGGGTTTGAAATACTATTGCCAATAATGAATTACATAACTCTCCATTATAAGGCTCTCTGCCAATGCCAGATGCATCAGGCTTAAGTGGCACTGTCAGACACTAAGCCCTTCCTTAAGTTTGAAACATTTCTTTCTCTTTTGGCATGTTCAGATTGGCCAGAATCTTGGAAGGGAGGAGGGGAACAAAGAGGAAGAAGATGAAAGAACCCTGTGCACTACTTAGCATACAATTACATCTTTACATCTGGTTGACAGCAGTGTTGACCAAACCTGTTTGGGCCAAGAGTACACAGCTGTTAATGAATCCAGATCTGAACTTTGCAGTTCAATATAGGGCTGGTTCTGTACCATCACATATAATTGGCAGTTGTTCCTAAGTGGAAATGTAGATAATTCTTCCTCTGCCCAAAAATAGTTAAATGATTAATACCATCCCCTTTCTAAAAAAGTAAAAATATGAGGTACTCACTGCAGAGGGAGAAACTTGTAGTCCTTGTAATGGCATCACAGAAAACCAAAGTGAGTTGCTGAAGTGGACCACTGTAAGACTGAGATCAATCTAAGTTCTTCTCAGCTTGTTAGCCAATGCTGATAGGATGGGATTCTTGCAGGTGCTGCATACGCCTCTGGAGAGTTTGGTCAAAGTCAACTCCACTGCTTCCAAGGGTGCTTTTATGTCAAGACTTCGTGGTGTTGGTCTTTCCCTTGTACAGGACCTAGAGACGTATCACAGGGACTGGGCCATCACAACTGGATTTTTTCATAGACCATTTACTGCAGAAGCACCATTTCATTGTAAAGGTGATGAGCCATGGCTAAAGGCAACAAAGCTGGTGACCAGGACCACACCTGGGGGACTACATGGTAGAAATCTTCTCCACAGGCTATCCCACCTTCCTGACTGCTGTTAATCATGTGTTCTGTTTTCAGATGGATACTGTGATCAGGGACTCCCATCTGATACTAACATTTGTCCTTTCAAAGCTTGCCTTTATGTCCCTCGCTTATCTGCCACCCTCTGACTCCAAGTGGTGGAATGTTAGAATAGAAGGAATGTAAATGGCCCAGTACTTACTCCATAATTGCATGACTTGTCAAGAGTGTAAGGCAGAAGCTTTTACAGAGATTTGTGGGATTGCTGGAGTACCATTGTGTGCAGTTTTGGCTGGGAGAGAGTTAAAGTTATTCATAGTAGCTCCGATGGTGCTGTTTTGGATTTCTGACCAAAACAGTGTTAATAATGCATCCATGTTCTAGCTGTTGCTGAGCAGGGCTTACACAGCATCAAGCTCTTTCCTATTTCTCACTCTGCCCCACCAGCAAGTAGGCTGGGTGTCCACAAGAAGCTGGGAGGGGACACAAGATGGGACAGCTGACCCCAACTGACCAAAAGGATATCCCACAGCATATGATGTTGTGCTCAGCTATAAAAGCTGGGGAAAGAAGGAGGAAGTGGGGACAATTGGGGTGATGGTGTCTGTCTTCCCAAGCAACCGTTATGCGTGATGGAGCCCTGCTGTTGAGGTGGCTGAACACCTGCCTGCCAATGGGAAGCAGTTTTCCTTTTTTTGCACGCGCAGCTTTTGCTTTACCTATTAAACTGTCTTTATCTCAACCCACAAGTTTTGTCACTTTTACCTTTCCAGTTCTCTCCCTATCCTATTGTGGGGAGGTGAGTTGCACTGTAATGCTGAGCTGCTGACCAGGGCTAATCCACTGGCATAATTCATCCACCACATGTCAGTTTTGCAGAAAGAAAGATGTGTGCAAATTAAGATCAAGGTGCTCCAGGTTGAACCTTCTTTTCCTGAACTTCTTGCTGACATGTTCTTTGTGTTTTTCTTCTCAATATGGACTCTTGTACAGAAAGGAAGAAAGCAAAGTCATAAGCCTATCTTGCAAAATGAGATAACCTGCTTGTGAGGGGAGGAAGGGACCTCCATAGCTGTGAGACTTTTTTCTGGTCCCTTATCAAGTCAGTAGTCACTATCTGCTGGTCCCTTCATAATAGGCTCTTCGTCAAGGTTCACTTGTCAGTCCCCTTTTGTGGTTCTTTTTGTTCTGTGGGATAATTTGTTCCCCCTGTTTTTTTCAATAGGTGTCTACTATATTGAATGCAGTATCATTCTATGGCCTAAATTTGGACAAAAGTGTGTGCTTTTAACTCAGAGTGAGTCCCGGATCCCCCTTCTCTCAGACTTATTATCAGTTGCTGGCCAGGCAAACCCATTCAGGTAGACCATGACAGCTATAAATATGGTCCCCCTATGACTAGCTGTTGAGATCAATGCTTTTGTTGAAGCTGCAACTGCAACTGATCCCTAGCAGATTGCAAATTAAGGCTCATGTCTTGCTGTAAGCTTCCCTCCTGACTCTTGATTGCTTGTTTCATTCATATCCTTAATGTATGTAGTTTTTATGTCTTTATACTGTATGTCCTTGATGCATTATCCTCAAAGCATATTCTATATCCAGGCCTTATCTTAACCTTAAGCAGGGTTGACCATGTCTCAGTTCCTTCATTTTCTTCGTAGATAGCTAAGTTCACTTAGCTTGTAAATGCTTGGTCTCTAGCACATCATTACTGAAAACAAAACTTATATATTCACTGTTCAGGGTGGTTATCTAGTCGATGCTTGGGGGATTTTGTCAAAAAAAGTCTGCTGTCACATTTGATTTTCCTCTCACAGACAAGCATTCATTAATTCAGTGCAAAGCACAGGCATCTCTCAGAGTCTTGTTAAGAATTTTATTTAGCAATAGGGCAATTGAATCAAGACTCCATCCACCTCTGCAAATGTGTGTTGTGATTATGTGGTCTCCAGCCTGTCAGTAGCTTATGAAACATTTTTCTAATCAGGAAAAGGCAACTTGGACAATTTTCTCTTTTAGCTCTTGTACCACATAGCTCCTGTGTTATCTGACACTTTATTTCTGTCATAAGAAAGCTTGATGCATAGAAAACTATGTAAAAGCAACTAATCCCACGTGGTTTTAGGTCCTTTCCATGTTATGCAATGCTATTTTTCATTCTTCACCATGTTTTTGTTACCTTCTTAATATATTAAAGACCAATATCTCACATCTGGACCTTGACAGGCTGATCTTGATAAACTGAGAGCTATGCCCTTCATTCTGGCATATGTATTTAATAGCTATAAACATCACAAATTAAATACGATGTGTATACTCATCATTGCCTCAGCTACAGGAAACTTCTTGTCATTCCTCTCTGCTGTAACCTTGCTGTCTACAAATCTAGTTGGAAGTTGCCTAGATGGCTCTGCATTTCTGTCTCATGAAATATCTGAACTGTCTTTTCCTTTTAGGTTTTATCTGTGTGGGTACAGTTGTTGTGACACTTGTCCATGAGCCACAGCCCAGGAGTCCTGAGCCATTTATTTATTTGCAGAAGAGATTATACATCAGCAAGGATGAGGGAAATTCTAGAAGTCTGCAAAATAAAAATCACAATGTCCATTTTTGAAAGGATGGAAAGGGAGAAGAAGACAGACAAGGGAATTACACTCAGCCCACTTTCCCTTCCTAGAAATCCATCCTAGAAATTCCATGCAGATAAAAAAGTAATGAGCAACAGCTAATATTAATAAATCAGAACAGATCATGTCAAATTACCCTGATTTTCTCTATCTGCAGAACTTTCTGTACAGGAGGAGGTCAGTGTGATGTGTCTTAAATTTAGTAATAACTTAGTAAGTATAAAGATGCAGTCTAAATACAACATTTGTAAGGTAGGGTTATAATCTACCTTTAATTTTCTGGTTTGAAAAATGGAAAAGTTGTCAGTGGCTCCTGTGGGTTTTAGAAAAGGGGTAAAGGGAACATGATAGTATCCTTAATTCCATGTTCTCTGTTGAAATGGATGTGAAAGATCTCTAGTATGATGATAGTTATGCTGGGTTTAATTTTTCTCTATCTTTAGATTTGAAGTATGGACAGAAGCAACCCAAACTGAAAAGAAGTTAACCTTGCATAAGTAGCACTGTGGGTAGGTGGTGTTGTGAAAAAACAAGCTTGTGAACAAATAAGAGTCCAGGAGTAGACCATAAATTTAAATTATTGTTTAGCTTGAATAGAAAGTCTTTCCAAAAAGTGTGATCCAGTGCAATTCATAGTTAGATCACCTAACTAGAAGATTAAAACAAAAGACCTTTGGAAAGTTTCCAATAGTATACAAAAATCTAGTGAAGCTGGTAAATGTTCTTGCAACTAAGGTGGTCCATGAAGTTTATTGATAGGACAAAAAAATGCTGCTCCATCCTGAAAGGAACTCCTACTGTATGATTGTTTTTTCATGAGGGTCAAAGTGGTATCTGGAAATCAGGCATTCAGCAGGAAGGTGGTAGTGTTTAAAGACTCAGTGATGTTTCCAAACTGACCTTTCTTAGCTGACTTCTTATTATTGCTAATTATAGTCTAATGGGTAATATTTATACTGTGTTAATCAGCAGTATCAGTCGCCATATGGTTTGGTAACTGGCTTGACTATATAGGTAATTTTTCTTTGGAGAAAATAGGAAAGCCAGAATCTAGTAAATTTTTTTCCTACTGCTTTTGAATCTGTTTGATATTAAAGATGTTATTCTACTCAAAGAGTGATTATCAGTGACTAATAGGACCAATTTTTTTCAGAATTGTGTCTAGCAATTACTTTTCAAGTGATTACTAATCAATGTTTTAGGAAATGTCTTTAAATGATGTAAAAAAGAAATCATTGCATAGTTGTGCTCCATTCCAAATTCCATGCATATTGTACTCTCCAGTCACTAGTGGCATTTGTAGCAGTTATGATTTAGTCATGTTTAGGTAAAGCATCCTTTGTTTGGCAGTGGATAGGACTGGCTTTTAGTGGAAACAAAAATGATGTTAATCATCTAGTTCACTGAAAGTTTTTAGTCTAGATGGAATTAAAGAATTTTTAAAAAATTCTTTTTCTCAACTTAGTTTTGTTGCGTGTGATGCAATGATCTAGTAAATGCTTAATATAAACCCAGAGAAAATTACATGTCTCTGATGCCAATAGATGCAAATTATTAAGCCTTTATAACAGTTTAGAGTGTTTAATAATTTCTCCACAACAAAGCCTAATGGAAAACAGAAAGACACATAGGAATTCCCTGTGTAAATAAGATGAAAGAAGGCTGGAATCTGCTTAAGTATTTTGTTGAATTAAGGTCTTTTTCTAACATAACTAAAGCCGATTTCTAGTAATAAAATTTTCTAAGAGATGGAGCAATGGAAATATACAGAGGAAGACTCGGAATATCTGCCTGACAGATGGAGCTACAAAATCACACACAGAAAGTTGACATAGTATTCCTCATTTTGGACAAACTTGGCTATATTCAATTGAAATGTTAAAAAACATTCATTGATCATTTCTTATTTGTGTAAAGGCAGCTTTGTGAAGTCCAGCCTGTGCACAGCATTTATTTGTTAAAGGAAGACATTTGCGGATTCAGTTGTCTTCAATAGCCATGAAAACATATGACTGAAAACTCCCCTTCTGTTGGACACTTTATTATGTTGTTCTCCAGTGTGTTTTTCTGTCCTGATTCTGCTCTGTGGTGCTTCTATATGACAGAAATGAATTCTGAGTTGCACCAGTGGGCGTGGGTACAGATCCAAGCTTATTGCATGCAGAAAGCTGAAAATCAGAGTTTCAGAGTCTGTTTTTTTCTCATGAAAGTTTTAACTTAGCAAATAGTTCCATTAAATAATGCTTCTCATCACTAAAAATGGCTGAATCTGAACCTAGATGATTACTTCTAATCAATTG
The DNA here is from genome assembly GCA_013401335.1 of Brachypteracias leptosomus. Taxonomy (NCBI): domain Eukaryota; kingdom Metazoa; phylum Chordata; class Aves; order Coraciiformes; family Brachypteraciidae; genus Brachypteracias; species Brachypteracias leptosomus. The sequence continues at coordinate 1,502 of VYZX01029365.1, read as the reverse complement.
TAGTGGTTCTGAATACGATCCTGTCTTTACGAGAAGGATTCTGTTGAGTCAGTGGAGTGATCACTGCAGGATGAGTAGGACTAAAACCACCTGCCCCTTCCCCAACACTCCCTGTGCTCCTGGGAAGGGTGCTGCCTGTTAGAAGGATGTGTTTTGCCCTGCCGTTCATGCAGTACTTCATACAAATGATACAGCTGTGAAGTCTAGAATAAAAACCAGCAGATGGAGGCATACAAATAGGTACAGGAGAAAAAAATGTGGAGATGAGACCTGAAAGCAAATGAGAGGAAAAGAGAGAGTCCTCATGACAAGAGGACAATGAAGGGCATGGCTACACAAGTGGGAGGGGGAGAGAATAAAGGCAGCCAGCTTGTGAGTCTCAGCAAAACCAACCTGTTGCTAGGATTAATTAAAAAAAAATAAAAAATAAAAAGGAGGGTGAGGGCAGTTTGGAACTTCCAGGAATTGCAAGGAGGGGAGATGATTGACTTTGAGGTTTTTTTCTTTTCATCCTGTTAGAAGCAGTCCACTCTCAGGGAATTTTTACTTAATTTACTGCCAGTTAGCACCAACTTTTGATCACTGGTTTGGGTATTGGATGAACAAAAAGAGAGAATATAATTAAACACTTTTAGAAATGCCTTTCCTTCTCCAGGCTCCATTTTGGCTAAACAGCTCTCCTGCTCACACCCTAGTCCCCGGTTTCATTATGGGTCACACTCAGTCATCGCGGGGGGAGGTGGTGGCTGATACATGACAGCTCTTCTCTGCCACCCTTCCCTTCTCACTGCTTCCCCTCAGGCCTTCCTGAGGCTGCATGTGCCCAGCAGCACCTTCCATGACATCCCCAACTGTAACAGAGGCCTTAAACACATTTTCCCTCTAGTAAATCTATGGGTTTGTATGGCACTGCAAAAATGGCTAGGCAGGCTGTTGATAGAATTGTTGATACCACTAGTCATATACATACAAAAAAATAATAATACAAATGTTTCTTTTAATTTTTTTTAAACTGAATCCATGCGTAATTACATGTTTCCTCCTATAACTACCCTCTTCTGTCTTCCATCAGGTACAACTCCTTTGTGTGCTAAAAGCAGTCATCAGCCTGTTTGATGACAGGATAGAGACTGCCTCTTACTAAACCTTTCTGCGATGTATGGCTCCATCTGGTGCAAACCAGAATCAAGGCAAAATACTTTCACTTACTCTGCCCCTGTTAGGGCACTCACTTGCTGAAAATAATGTTGTGGAGAGGTATCTCCATAAGAATGGGCATGTGAGCAAACCCAGACTTGGCGGCACCAGTAAGGATGGCTACAGGGAAGATGTAAACAAGGACACACACAAGGACGGTTACAGGGAAGATGTAAACAAGGACACACGGGGACAGCCACGTGTGGCACGTGACACAGGAGTGAAGCAGCATGAAAATGGAGGCAGAAGGTGGNAGCACTTCTATGAAAATGTTAGCCTAGACTCAGTAGAGGCTATCAAGATGG
>VYZX01029363.1:7582-20789 GCA_013401335.1 Brachypteracias leptosomus | reverse complement strand
ACACTCTTAATTTAAAGACTTGTAACATAATGCTGCTACATTTCGAAGACTAGCAAACCAGTGCATAAATGGGAATTACAGGTATGTGTTGAATCAACATCAGATTAGGAAGAAAATTAATTTGTCAGGGAAGAAAGCAATCATAACATCAGCTTTTACATAAGCCTGATAATTTGTCAGGTTACTATTCAAAACATAGAATCAGTAAAGACCCTGTAAACGATTTTAAAATCCTTCCTTCATCTTAAGAAATTTACATGTCTGTAGAATTGTAAAATGTAATTAGCTTTCATTAACTCAAAGTCCATCTGTCGTTAGGGATATTTTTACATGATCCCATAAAAGAAGTCTATTATAGGTTATACAGTCCATCAATAGAACTGAATATGGATGAGTTAGAGCAGCTCTGCATTTTGTCAGGCAGTTCATGCTAGTTCTGTCTAGGCCCCATCCCAATTTTCACCTGGTTCACAATATCTCTGTCTAACATGAAACTTAAATCTGCATTGAATCTTTGTATGTTAACCCACTCCAAAAGTCTTGCAGAGGATAACATAGCATCTTTCAGCCCAAGCCTGGTTGTCATCTGTAAATCTTTCCTACTTCTTTCAATGCACAGTATGCAAAAATGTAAAATGATTCAGGAGAAAATTCCTTTTAACATTTGCCATTAAAAGGTCTGGTCCTGTAGATATTCAGAGGCTGACACAAACTAGGCTTTTAATGTGCAGCAGCATGCAACAGTCCTCAGGAAAGGTAGGAATTTTGAGATTGACATCAAAGGCAGAAGACTAACAAGGGACTTTTAAAGTATTTCCTGCACAGAGACTAAACTAAACCCTCCCACCAGGACTGGCTCTGTGCAGAGCAAAGCAGGCAGTCATTTAAGGAAGCGGGTTATCGACAGTGGCAAAACAGCCCCAGCCCCCTTTCCAGCTTTTCCTGTACCAGAACCTGAAAAACCAAACTTAGCTGCTACTATCCCAAAGGGAGAAGTCAGAGCAGCATCTACTGCCATGAGGGCAGTGGACCTTCCTTGTAGCAACAGTTAACATCTCTTTATCTCCCATCCTTTAGGAATAGTAAGCATGTATTTAGAGATTCCTTCAGCTCACCCAGTAATGAAAAATCTTAAGTCTTATTTCCCATGACATCTTAAATGCTCTGAGAATGTAGTCAAAGACAGAGCCATTCTTTTTCTTGCTCCTCTGGTTTATTTTTTCTCCCTAAAACTCTTTCTCTTTATGTGTATATTGCTTATTATTTCAGGTTTATTTCACTGTCTCTTGTTCTAGTTGCTATTAAACCGACTGTACTTCTTTTGCTTCTTCATAGATTCTTTACATTACAATACCTTTCAAGTCAATAGAGCTACCATGAAAACACACTCTAAATTATTATGATTAAAGTTAAAGGCTTGGAATTTAAGTTATGCTTTTGTTTTTGTTCACTAGTTCAGTTCCTTCAGTTAAAGGCATCAAACTTATTGAAATGGTGACATGGACATGATTAACCTGAGATGCAAATCTCCAGTGAAATCTGAATCTCCTTAGCCTGAAAATTAGCTACAAATCTTCACAAAATCATCCATTGTTACCAGATACTTGTGCCAAAACCACACATAAATGTTTAACGTATCTCATAGTTATTGAGATTTCAGAAACTTTTGAAATTTGCATCCAGAAGACATTTTAGCTTCTGATTACAAACTTGAAATAAGTGGATACAGTTTGTACTAAGGTTTCCTCAGATTCAATTCCCTCACTTATTTGGTGTGTTTCCATTTGTGAGAGGGTTCTTACTAATAGTTATGGAATGATGTCGCCTTAACCTGAGACACAAAAAGAAGTATAAATGAGCTTCCAGAATAAGACATGTTCCTCTGTCTATATAAGCTTTGTATTTCATGCTAGAAACACCTCTCCCCACTGACTTCAGTGGAAGTGCAAAATGAGTCATATCCTAACTTCGATCTTTCAAAGTGCAGGATTTCCAGATCTTGCCCTTTTAACATGCTACAGTCACTTGGAAAAGATAAAACCTAGATAAGGTAAAACCTCAGACTTAGCTTTCTGTTCTGAATAATATTCTGATGGTATGTGTCTGGCTTTTAGAGAGACTAATTACTTAAGCATCTAAAAAGCAATGCTTAATGTAGGAACTGTGAGTGAGTGCCCAGCTCAGTTGTGCATACTTAAGCATCTCAGTCCCTTTTAAATGTCTAGTATGTTTCACCTGATTTCCAGGCACTCTCCCACATGGAAGGGAGTTCTTGTAAGGTCCTATATTGTACCAGCTACTTACCCCATCAGGGCACCTCAGACACTAGGGCATCTCAGATAGTGGTACATACCCATGAATGGAGAAATTAATTGAATATTTCTCCCCTGCCAATCAGATTCTGTCAATTGAATTTCAGCTAGACATCCTGGCATAAAGCTGAAAACCTTTCACAGCAGAAGAGGTTTTGGTTTCTAATAACAGGCATCTTCTAGTAAAGAAAATTGGTTTGGTTCTTTTTTTTTTTCTTTTAAAATACTTGATCAATGCCACAGATATTATTTCAAACAACAAGTTCTAAAACCACTTTGCAATGATAAAAGATTAATATTTAGTATTTAAAAAAGCTACTGGTTGGGATTCTGGCCAACATTTTTTTTTCATTCTTCCTCTCAACCAGTTTTCTCATCTGTGTGTCTTTTGATTGAAATTTGCCTTGGTGTCTAAGAAAGAAAGAACACTGAGGCCTCCTACAGTTTACTTTTTGATTGTAGCTTGTGTTCAAGTATCACACAGAAACCACAGCCATGACAAAGGAGTACATCAGTGAGGATGCTTTACTAGTGTATATAAACAGATAGTATTCCTCACAAAAGTACAATTTATCTGCATTTCTGCTTGTAACCTGATTCATGGAAAGAAAAAGGCACTTTTAGGGTCCAATTTATCTTAGTCCAACCTAGATGTCTAAAACCGTCCAGATGAATGGCATCCTAAGTCATTACATTTTCTGTTGACTATAAAGGAAGTCTAGACAGAGTGTTCAGATGTAGATGTCTACACTGAAGATATCTGAAATTAAGGGAAAAGAATCCAGGGAGTTTACCATCCAAACCCAAGAATGTAGATATCATATGGGGAATGTCTGGATCATACAAATATTAAAGAACATGTCTTGTGTCACAGGTGACACCTGTATGACACAGAGGACACAGTAGCCACACCAAGAATGGAATACATATTTCTTGAATTCCAGGTCAATACTTTAACTACAGATCATCTTTTATATAAAATGTTATAAGTAGGTATATAAAAATTTTCACATCTTAAAATAAAGCTTCCGGCTGATACAGAAAGATTTTGGCTAACCTCCCAACCATATCTTCCATTCCCACCTACCCAGAATTTCCCTACATAAGCATTCAAAGAAATATTTATCTTTTTACTCATTTAAAGAAACTACTAAAGATCCAAATAACAGTATGATATAGCATACAAGAGCTACATTTTCTTACCAAAAACTATAATTTTAAAGAAGAGAAAAGAGTGCAGAGAGATAGAGAATTTCATCTCTTCCTCTTCACGTTTCTTTAAACCAAAGCCATAATCCCAGGAAAAAATATCTGAACAGATGTTTTCCCCTGAAAACATTCCAGAAAATGAAAGCACACATGGCATACTGATCTGCTACTTCCTTCAACACATTCTCGGTCAGAGATAACAAATGTACCATGTGATGTTGCCATAGTAGCTACTTGTATTTTACCACTGAGTGAAGCAGAGGAAAAAGTTAATATATCTACTCATACTCTGGGCATTGGACTGGCTGCAATGGCAGATTGTGCCTCTAGCATTTGAAGTCATTTTTCTTCTCTAACTGCTCTGTGTGTTATATTTCAGAGTGTGCGTGCTGAAGTCCAATATTCAGCAAGCAGCCAGTTAGATCGGGTATCTTGTATGTCCAGATTCTCTGATCCAGTAAGTTCACTGAGCACTGCTGAGCAGGAACAGCACCTTCAGGTCAGACCTGTTGGAGAAGTGCCTCTGTTCAGAGTTCACCTGGTATGGGGAACACTATTCTCTCCTGGGCAGCTAATCCTTCCCCACATACCCTCCACAACTTGTAGACCAGGAGCAAAGACTGTGTTCAGCACATGTCAGGGCCCTTGGTATATATTTGGGCAGCTTCAGGCTTTTCTCTGGATTTGGCTTCCTTTAAATTGGGAGCTGCAACTTTCTCTAGCCTCCCTGTCATACACTCTGTCTGCATGTTTTTCAAATGGACTAGAAACTACATCTCAGTAAGTTTTCCATTAATTATGTGCAATGGAGCTTGACAATGTTATGGCTTTTTATAAAAGAATGCTAGAAAGTAGGAGGCAGATATCAAGCAGAAAAAAACCAACACACACCACAATTAATAATGCTGGAAACTCACCTGAAGCAACATCATTAGAAAAAGAACTGATTTTATCTACTTGAGAAATTGATGGGATCAGTAGGAAATATAGAATTTATATAGAGAATCCAGTAGAGAAACTTGAAATACTAAAAAAGAACTGACAACAAATAGAGGACAAGAGAGGCATTGTTGAATAGGAAACATGACCGAAACAGAAGTATTTAAGGGTACGTGTTGCTCAGGAAAATTGTAACCAAAGCAAGAATTGGTAGATCAACATATACACATTCTTACATTGACTTTAAATGAAACATGAATATAACCACATACACTGAGAAGACAGTAAAGCCTGCCTGCCTCTACATCATTCCTGGAGAGAGCTGTAGCACAAGTTCTGTGTCTCTAAGTCTAATGATGTACTTGAATAATGTATTAAGTCATTAAGTACTGTCTGGAATTGTAGCATGAATTACTTCTTTCCAAGTATAGTGAGGAAGACAAATGGTACTAAAAATGATAGGACCCAACTGCTTCTGAGCACTTTCCTTTACAGAAAAAAAAATAATCAAATAAACATGAAGACAACAATAAGATTATTTTAGCCTTAGTTTTTGAAAGTTCATGATCTTCAGAGATATTCGCAGAAAATTATTAAATATTAGCCAATCCTGGTCTGATTCATCTAAATGAAATAGAAATATACTCATGGGTATGGTGATAACTAGGGTTCTCAATTTCAAAAGAACAAATTAAATTATCTAGTTCATATAGTTAGCTGTACTGATGAGCATACAGACTTCGCTGTAGTGTAAGTTTGGGATTTCTTTCTATTAAAGGTACAAAATCTACAAAGAGCTCCTATCCCAGATATAGAAGACTAACTTCTAAGCTTTTAAACCTTGGCTTTACCAAATCACAGAAGATATTTAGAATAGTAATTTCTACAGTAAATGCAAAACCAAAACAAAGTTAAACTAAACTAAACTAAACTAAGGACTATTTTTTAAAGAAAGGAATGGAAGTCATGCTCAAAGAGTTCAGTCAATAGCTCAATGTGCAAGTGGAAAGCAGTGACTAGTGGTGTTCTTCAGCAGTCAGTACTGGGATCAATGCTGTTTAACATCTTTGTCAGCAACATGGACAGTGGGATCAAGGGCACCTTCAGCAAGTTTGTCAATGGCACCATGCTGTGTAGCGCAGTTGACACGCTGGAGGGACAGGGTGCCATCCAGAGGGACCTTAACAGGCTTGAGAGGTGGGCCTGTGCGAACTTTATGAGGTTCAACAAGGCCAAGGGCAAGGTCCTGCATCTGGGTCATAGAATCATAGAATCATTATGGTCGGAAAGGACCTCTAGGATGATCAAGTCCAACCTTCATCCCAACATCTCCCTAAGAACTAGACCNAATCCCTCTGCAGAGCCTTCTTACTCTCAGGCAGATCAAAACTCCCACTTCATTTTGTGTCATCTGCAAATTTATTGAGGGAGCACTTAATCCCCTCATCCAGGTCACCAATGAAGATATTAAACAAGACTGGTCCCAAAACTGAGCCCTGAGGGACACTGCTTGTGACAGGCCACCAACTGGATTTAACCCCATTCACCACCACTCTTTGGGCTTGGCCATCCAGCCAGTTTCTAACCCAGTGAAGACTCCACCTGTCTAAGTCATGAACCGCCAGCTTCTCCAGCAGAATGCTGTCGGAAACAGTGTCAAATGCCTTACTGAAGTCCAGGTAAACAACATCCACTGCTTTTCCCTAGTCCACTAGACGAGTTATCTGATCATAGAGGGTTGGGGCAATCTCAAGCACAAATACAGGTTGGGCAAGAAGTGGATAGAGGGCAGCCCCGTGGAGAAGGACTTGTGGGTATTGGTGGATGAAAAACTGAATATGATTTGTCAATGTGTACTTGCAGCCCAGAAAGCCAATCACATCCTGGACTATATCAAAATAAGCAGGTTGAGGAAGGTGATTCTGCCTCTTTATTTTGCTCCTGTGAGACCTCACCCAGAATGCTGTGTTCAGCTCTGGGGCCCCCAGTGTAAAAAAGACATGGACCTGCTCAAGTGGCCCATGATGAGGGTCACAAATATGATGAAGGTGCTGGAGCACCTCCTCTATCAAGACAGGCTGAGAGAGTTGGGATTGTTCAGCCTGGAGAGGAGAAGGCTCTGGGGAGACCTTAAAGCAGCCTTCCAGTACCTGAAGGGGGCCTACAAGAATTAAAGACCCTGAAATACATTCACTGCTGGGATCAGGTCCTTGGTATTGTTTTGCTCCACAGATACTTCTATGATTCTATACACATTAGGTTTAGTTGTACAACTTTCTCAGTGTAGACATATTCTGTGTAAAGCACTTTTTTTTGTTGTTTGGGCTTTTTTTTCATTTCCTCATGGGAAAATGTAATCACTGTATAACATAAAACTGCCCAAATTATGTTCAAAAAGAAACTACAATCTACATGTAAATGCTTTCAAGATGGGGATCACACAAAAGGATGCAAATCCACGGGATAGGTTAGAAGGAAAAGATACAAGAAGATGGAAGGCAGTTCAAACAGCAGGAACAGACTGGGAGAAATGAAAAAATGAGGTAAGGAGCACTTAAGAAAATTACATAGGTGGGAAAGAGAATAGGTAAAAAGATTGTGAGTGGAAATATTTACAATGTATTCTCCTCTCCAGCGTAATTAAAAGGATATGAGGACTGTATTGCAACTTGTTCTGTTCCTTGTTCTTCCATAAAACCTCTTTTTTGCTTTTCTTTTTTTTTCAAATGAGGCAGCTACCAGGAAATCCTATGAATTCTCTTTTCCCTTGCATAAAGTGGGATCTGGAAAGTCTGGACTGAATCTAACAAGAGCTAGCTCTTCCAGTCTCCTCACATGAACATGCAAGCTTGTTAATCTACAGTAATATTTCCTCATGTTCCTGTTCATAGGCCAGGATCTTTAGGAAGATTTTTTTTTTACTTTCTTAATATGCAACTTCAGACAAGATGACCAAAGAGTTATCCCACTTCCAAGTGACCAGTTGGTAGTCAGCTGCTGCAAGTGACAGACTTAGACAGCATCAGAACATCTCAGAAATTAAGAAGCAAGATCTTGTATTCTAGTAGCTTCTAAAATGAAAATTAATGGCTTAATAAGAGAAGAAATCAATGAAAGTCAGATGGAAAATAGTGATAGAAAGATGTAGACCCGTATGTTTTAGGAGATGGTGGAAGACAGAAGGACAGGAACACATCAGTTCTCTTTCATATGCTTGACTTCCAGTTAATGGAACAATTGCAACCGTTTATAATTCCTCCTAGGAATCTGTGAATTTTCACATATTTCACATATGTGAAATTTTGACCCTTACCTCTGTTCCACTCCAATAAGAAGAATAGTGTCTTCCAGTTATATCTGCTCAGAATAGTGGTTCAAATTGCAAGGTCTATGAGATAACTATAAACAAATTTTATATTCATATTCTTTTTCTATTATAAAGTCAAGGAAATCCTGACACAAAGTTGTTAACAGACAGTTGATATTTACTTGTGACCTTTCAGAACATCTAGTTTAGTAAAACCTATTTCTAAATCCAGGAGATAAAGAGTTAAGATTCTTCACTCTCTTGAAGTGATATATAATGTGCCAATACAGCCATAATATATATACTTTATTCTGTCTTTGATCTACTGCAAGATGTGTACAGCTTCCCTCCAGTCAAAACCTTTGCTTACTTCACAGAAGTTCAGCATGTTCAAGATGTTCAAGAAAGGCCTCTATTAGATATGCAATTAACTTCACAAACTAGTTCTTAAACCCATAGGCATAACCATCTTCAACTTATCTGCTGACAGCTGCCATAGCAAGAAGTCCCCAGCAATCTGTTAGAGACCCTATAGTGGCTCAGTGATGTGTTCTGAAACATTCAAGTTGCTTGTGTCTCTCTTCTAACCATTTGGTACCTGAATATCAGCTGAACTATGGAGATCACTCTCCTCCTCCTTCTTCCCTTCCACAGCTTATGTTGGTTGCCTCATATTTCAATCACAGCTAACCTTTCCACGCGCAGTAGTCTTGTAGTGGGTACAGCCAGTGCCACCTGAGAACTTCCAGCAGCTCTTGCCAGCTGAAGGAAGGCAAAGAATTAAAAAAAGTCACATGGCTGCTGTGTAAAAGAAGAGTAAAAACTTTCCAGAGACATCCAAGCAACTCTTGGAGAATTTCAAGTAATTAGTTCTCAGAGTTGCTTACATCTCAATTTTTCAGAAATGTGAGTTTTACTGAACAAGTTATTCTGGAAGAACAACTTGTACCATAAATGCTTCTGTAATTGAGTTAGAATACAGAAAATAACATCTTTGCTTTTTAGTTCATCTCATAGCTCTTTAAAGTGAAAAGAATTAGTATTTTAAATGGCCACATGAAAACATACAGAGGTATTGGCAGACAAGATTAATAGTTCCTTCTGTCTTTCCCACCTCCCTCATGTTTTGTTATTTCCTATTTCTGATAAAGGACAATATATGTCTAGTAGGTATGAAATATTCTTGGTGAAATAAAAAGACCACTAAACCATAGTGTCAATATTGTTATTCTGTAGAACAACTATATTCACATAAATGTTAAACAATTCAATAATGTGCCAGGCAGTGTTTATAAGTGTGCACAAAAATAATAATCCAGATGAGAGCTGTTACATTACAAGATGATTATGCCTTTTATATACTTTATAATTAAATAGACCCTTCTTCTTTCAGTTTAATAGCCAGGAATAGTATCTCATTAGCAGCGCTTTCAATTTAACCCTTGTAACTTGGAAAATATTGTCCTATAATTAGCTTAAGGTATTTAAAGCCTCCCAGCAAAACAGTAAATGCACATAAGTGTCTAGATGTTAAATGAAATTACAGTAATGCACATTGTGAGACTTTTATTGTACAGGGTTGGGGTTCTTTTCAGTTTTGATTTTTTTTTTTGTTCCCCCCAATCAAGTAGGGTTATTATGAGAGAAATAAATAACTTTTATAATTTCACTGCCTATAGTAGCTATTATTTCATGCACTCTTTCTTGAGATGGATTATCCAGCTCATTTCCAAAGAGTCTTGAGGGCAGCCAGCTGAGCTCCAGGAGTGAAGTTTACCCTTATTTCTCTATATTGCATTACTATGTAACATAGAAAAGTGATTTGTGAAAATATTCCAAGGGATGCATTGATGTCATTCATTGGAAAAAGCTTAATTCTTCTCTCAATGTGAATCCCTCAACTCTTGTTAAAGTTAGTCAGAGGTATAGAATGACAAATACTCACACATAAAGGATAGAATAAAATACCTTACTTCACTTAAGTTAATGCTTAAGACTTACACGCTGTCCATACTAATAGCCCATGTGAACCAGAGAGGGCTTCAGTACACAAGTGAGGCTAAAGGTTGCAGATAGGGCATTTCTGACAAAGAAGGAAGCTGGGCTTTCAGCTCTGCTCAGATCTTGTCCTCTATCTACAACCTTACAGAAGCAGCTCTCACCATGGAGCCTTCAGCCACACAATGCAGAGTGGTGCAGATGTAGGAGGAAAAATGGCAAACAGCTCCCGTCATCCTAGTACTTACCCATCATCTACTGGGTAGGGGAGTAGGAGGTGCAGCTCTGAATGCTTCAGGCTGAGGAGATAAATGCTTTAACCATTACATTAGTTTGAAAAGAGTAGGATTAACTGATTGCCTATTTTGAAAGAAAGTGAGCCAGTCATTTCTATGGAAATATATGGAGCTGGTGCCTGGAATCTAGAAAGAGCTTTTGGCTCTGAATCCTTGTTTGACAGAAGTACCTACCACAGAGTTGCCAGTGGGCAAGGTGGGGAGAGGAGGTGAATAAAGAGAGCTTTTTCCTCTCAGGCATTTTCTGTTTGCTAGCTGAGACTCCACTCCATTCTGTGTGCTAGGCATGGTGAATCCTATTTTTAGGCATCCAAGCCTTCCTCCTCAATTTCTAAGGGAACTTAGATGCTTTATGCAGTGATTTCAACACCACTGGAGTAGAGGTTTCTCAAGTTTTCAACAACACAGTGCTTTGTGTTACAATGTCTAAGTCCAGGCCTGAGTCACACATTATTTATTGCACAGAAAGTTGTAATTCTGTATATTTGTAATAGTTCATGCAATACACATTAGCACTCATTCACTGTGAATTTAGTCATACTGAAATCAGCTTCGCTCTGTATTGCAGTGGAATCAGTTTGCAAGAACAGTGTTTTGTCTTTCTACTGGTCTCTTTGGCACCAATGTGCAATACCTGGTTTGACTGATGCTGTTATTAGTGGTTGACCTGGCTTTTTCATCTGTCTTCCTGTGAACCAAAACATATTCTGCTTTCTGCCAAAAAGACTTTCAAAGGTGTTATTCTGCCACGAAATAAGAAAGGTTAACAAAAGGGCTTTCTGGATGAGAAGGAAACTCTGACATTGTCATGCCATGGTAAAGGGACAACAACATACATGCGTGTGGTTGGAAGTTGGAGTGCCAGGACATAGTGCCTCTTTTAGCCATATTGTAGTCAGACCAAGAAATGACTACTCCTTGGCCAACATTTTGCAACTCCTGGCTTACTGAGATCTTGCCCAGTGGCATGGAAGGAAGAAGTTGTAAGTGAAGCTCGGTTCCATTTAAGCCTAGAACAAACTATTCTTAACTAATTATCAGTAAAATCATATGGCCCTTGCTCAATATTGATTTAGGGGAAGGAATGTCAAATAAGGACTTCAGAAGCTGTACTTAAAATTAAGCTGTCTGAAGTAGGTGTATTACTAAAACCATGCTATTTATTTATTATGCTTTCTATTTATTCTGCTCCTTTTTGGTTTCTTCTGGGTACTACAGATGCTGTGTGAAACTTCCAGACTACAAATCTAATCCATCTGAACAAAATAATAAATAACAATTTTGTATAACATCTTTATTTCATGTTAACCTTGACACCAAATGCTGGCAGCACCAATTAGCTCTTGCTATGGTATCTACTGTACAAGACCTAAAGATTTGAGCAGTCTTTCATCTGTAAGCTTTCAGGAGACTGATAAAAATTTACTCTGCTTTTAAACAAGCTGTACGTGACTGAAATTTACCTCATCCTTGTGTGTGCTATAAATAATGTCAATCTGAAGAGGCTGTGAAGTCTTTCACAGCTTTGTTTCAGAGCTATTCATAACCATAGTTATCAATGACTGCACCACAAAACTTCTGCCAGCTTAGAATTTCAGTCACAGCCAGGAAGTTTGATGGATGGTTGCCCATTCTTCCCTGGGGAAATATAATTATCAAGGCATAAAAATCACTTAATCACAATGCTGGAATGTTTAAGCATAACAGTAATTAGTTCTTCTATAATGCTTTCCATCCACAGATGTAAGTATTTTAAAACAGAAATTATCACTTCCATTTTATAGCTGAAGTAAACTGAGGCAGAGAAGGAACAGAGCAGGTCACTTTTTCCACTATGGATAGGAAAGAAAGCTTTGAGGGAAAAATAACTCTTCTCACGACCAATCCAGAGTTACCCTTGTTCATATTAGAACAAGGTCAGTCAGAGAAACAGTAAGAAAACACTGTTGGCCAGACTGCCCTTTCTGCTGGAATGACTTCCACTGGAATAGTAGTAGTACTACTACTAAAAAAACCCAAACCAACACAACCCAGTGCTTTAGAGTATGCTCATTGAGAAGTTTAATACATTTTTCTGAAGAAATCGAAGTGTCCAAAGCTGGCTGCCAACAGTACACTCCGGCCAGGAATAACAGAATAGGACTCTGGCTCTTTTTTTGTTGTCTTTTAGAAGCAGGACCATAATCAAAAGCAATGGCTGGGGACATTCATACTGTGCCACTTGAACTGGAATTCTTGGACCAGTGCAAGATGAACTAAAGCAAAAGCATTTGCCAAGAATGTTTTCATTAATCAAGAACAAAAGTTATAGGATGTGGTCGACTCACTATCCAATGACATTATTCCCACCACTTGTCAGGCAGCTTGCAGGGAACACAAGTCTATGGATTCTGAGTGGAGGTTGGTTATAAGGACATTACTAGGAGACAGTCTGAGACTTAGTTTGATTCAACATAAGAAAACTTGCCTGTTCAGACATGGACAGGATTGAAGGAATATTAGCTTTTTCTTGATTTCTAGGGAAGTGGTACATGGCCATTCTTAGTTGATAGAGCAAACAGTCCAGTTAATTTTCCCATTGTGTTTTATACCAAAAGAGATGTGTAAATTTAGCTTCCAACAGAGAGCATGAAGATGGCCACCAAGAGGAAAAGGAAGTTTAAGAATACGTACATACACATGGGCTGAAGATCAGACCTGGTACAGGCTGGTTAAATAGAGACATTTACTCAAAGATATAATTTCACAGAATCACAGAACGTATGGGGTTGGAAGGGACCTTGAAAGACCATCTAGTCCAACTCCCCTGCTAGAGCAGGATCACCTAGATCAGGTCACACAAGAACACGTCCAGGCGGGTTTTGAATGTCTCCAGAGAAGGAGACTTCACAATCTCTCTGGGCAGCCCCTTCTAGTGCTCTGTCACCCTCACTGTGAAAAAGTTCTTCCTTATGTTTACACAAAGCCTCCTATGCTTCAGCTTGCACCTATTGCCCCTTGTCCTGTCACTGGATGTCACTGAGAAGAGCCGGGCTCCATCCTCATGACACTTGCCCTTTACATATTTATAGACATTAATGAGGTCACCCCTCAGTCTCCTTTTCTCCAGGCTAAAGAGACTCAGCTCTCTCAGCCTTTCCTCATAA
>VYZX01029362.1:179734-194516 GCA_013401335.1 Brachypteracias leptosomus | reverse complement strand
TCCTGGCCCAACCAGGACACCCACTTACATCAAGTCTTGACTATTCTCTTAGCAAACCTATCTCTAAGTGTTCAGGTTAATTTCTCTAGTGAAATAACCAATGTGATATTGCTGTCTATCTCATTCCTGACTCATACTTCTCAGTCACACCTTCTCCTAGGACTAAATATACATGACCAGATAGACACTCAGATACTCAATAGTATTTGCTGTCTGATCTAATTTCCCAATCTTCTGCTTGACCTCCTCATAACAAGCTCACTTAAGATTTAAAATGGAGATGTTCTGAGACTCAGAACTTACTCCTTCAGAGAAGGGCTGTGTGCAGTCTCATCAGTCTTGTGATATTTGAAGAAGTATGTCTGGGCCCTAATAGTTATCGTTTTGTCCAGTTATACTGACTCCTGTAAAGGAACCTGCTCTGACTCCTGTCACTCCCTTCATGTTCTCAGAACATCAAGACAACCACAATAGTACTATTCTAAGGCTTACCAAATATTTTCATATGGTGCCCAGCATCATAGCATTTATGGACTAGAATTGACACTTTAAGACACGATCATACCTAACTTGTGTCTCCTGGTACTGGTTTTCTAAATGACTGCACATAGTGCCCTCCCATCTGCAGACCTGACCAACTGGGTACCCCAAGGCAGACTTGAAAACTCATTCATGAATCCACTGTTTATGTGTTTGTGTCTGTGTATAGGTGTAGAAATTATAAAGCCCTACAATGCTAAAGAATTGTAATAGTGTAAATTGAGTGTATATTGGGGGTGGGGGGTGGTGTTTTTCTCTAATTTTGACATAACAAAAAATATGGAAAAGCAACTGATGAGTCAATCTCAGCCTTTGATGCTCTGCAATGTTTAAGACTGGAAATATTTAGTATGACACTTCACACTTAACTTGCTAGAGAATACACAATGTTGGCAAAAAAAAAAGACATCTGTGCATCATGTTCGTTGGCCATGGTCATTCTTCTTCTTCCTTGTATTTCCATGAAGGGTGTTATTCTGTTATTTGACATCAGTGGTAAATTAGATTAGACCAAATACTGCTAGAAGGAGAAAATATCTATTAGATTCTTAGACACAGTAGAATGAAGAGTAAGATAAAAATGCCACATCTGCCAAATCAGTGTGATTAATAGCTGAATATGTCCCTTTGCAATTAGAAATCCCCATGTGCAGTGATAACAAAATGGTATCATATGTTATTAGAAGCAGAAGAGAAACAACCTAGCATGTTCTACCAACTACTGTATGCATGTAACCTGGTAGAGCCTGTTTGTTATTCTGCTAATGATGTGTCATGTTTTTACAGAAATGTTCTTACCCACAATGCAAGTTAATGATATCCTCTCCTGCTGATATCTGAGAACTGTTGTTTTAAATAGATATACAGCTAGATTCTACAGTGATGGACTTATGAAATGGAGATTAAAGAGACTTGGATATAGACAGACTGGAGAGATTAAGAGATTTTGCAAGTTAAAAGAATCATTTAAAACCTCAAGTTAACCTACTTTACAATTAGGACATATTGTAAGCATGGACTGTTTTCCTAATTGTAAATAGTTATGTGCATGTTTGTGTCTGTCAAAGGGGGAAAGAGAGAATATCCAATGAGCCCTTCAAAGGACCCAGGGATCCTTGACTTCTGTGAGTCATGTTATGCTTGATTTAAAGAGGTTTCTTCTGGCATTATGTGAAAAGAGTTGGAAATTCCCTTACATGTGAGAGAAGTGCTTGTGCAGTACAAGCACAAACAACAGATGTTTAAGAATTTACTCTATGAGGCATCTTTGAGAGGTCTGGGACAGGAGGTAAAAAAGCCTCTATCTACTCAGTACTTGTTTTAATTTGTTTGCTGCCATACATAATCTATCAAAGGCTTCCCTGCAGCCCACAATGGGCAAGGTATGGGAAGTTCAAGCCACCAGATCAGAGTATGTTCATTTGAAACTGCTTCTGTTCTGTGGGAACAATCATTGCTATACTGTTGTGATTTATTTTTAATTACAATAGGTTCATAGTGGGAACTGGAACCAGTTCCTAATACTGTGACATTCCTTAAGGGAATAAATAATAAATAGAGATGTATTAGATAAGAGGACTCCAAGATGCTTTCACCACATAAAATCTCTGAGAGAAGCTTTGTAAATGTATTTGTAAATATGTTATGCAGTCTGAATTTATTTGCATAGCCACATATTCAAGGTGGAAGTAGTAAAGCATGAAACCCCAAATCAAATTAAAAATCAAACAACAAAAATGCAGCTTACAGAGTGTCAGCTACCCTGAGTGCCAGCGAAGTTGCATACCACTGCGCAGAGAACAGGGCTATTGTGGGGTTTCTGAATCCCAGTTTTAGATTTATGCTCCTCTGTGTAGATTTCTGGCAGAGGTGACTGTGGCAATAACTGATTATGTGCACAGTTTCATTGGCAAACCACAGCGAACCTGGGTTCTCTTCACCTTTGGACTCTTTTCACTGCTTACATAGAATCATAGAATTATTTAAATTGGATGTTCTCTTCAGCAGGAGGAAAAGCTAGTCCTATCCACTAAAAATAGGACAATTACTTCAAACAAGACCACACATTAAATTCTGTGATCTTCACATACAGAGATGTTTGATTTTTCAGGGAAGTCTAAAGAATGAGTAGGAGCAGGCCCAAATTTGACTTCTCCATTCACTTGCAGGTTTACAGTAGCCCAACAAAGACAGCAGATACTTGAAATACTTCTGACATCCTGACAGCACTTCTAACTCCCTTCAGGCCATGATGCTTCCTGGTGGTCACATCACACATGCCAGGACTTTATTCAGATTTTCTTCCACCAAAATAACCCCTTTTTTTTTTCCCCTCTGAAACGGCAGGAATCTCTCTAGAAATTAGACAGCAGCTGCATCCATTGATGTATCTGTCTGTTGCTTTGGTGTAAATTCTAATGAATCACACTTATGGAAAACAGACATTAACCTAGACATGCTGTGTAGAAACAAACCACTTGAAAAACCAGAGGAAGGAAGCTGCAAGCAATCATGGGTGGCTCTGTACTAGCAGTTGGAAGTAAACATAAACTTAAGCAAAAGAAATTATCAACAAGGATGAAAAATGCAGGGCTAATTGTGCAGCTATAACCTGTACTTTTCATCTTTGAGACATAGATAATATAGCCTTCTGTTAATTGGGTCACACAGATTTTGCTAAAGCAGAATTTTAGTGTTGAGATGTCAGGGCTGGAAAACTGGCAGCTCACAGAGATATTTCTTGAATGTTATGAGAAGGATGTAGAAATCTTCAGATTAACTGTATTCTCCTCTTAGCTTTTGATTTTTGGAGTGTACAACTTCTAAGTAAGTCATCTCTTTTTTTTCCCCTCCGAAGATTCTTTTTATAGGTGACTCGACTAACAGAGGGATGATGTACTATCTAATAGAAAGAGTGAATAAGACTCTTCAGGAATGGCAAAAGACTCATGATGTTAAATGTTATCATAATATCAATGAGGGGAAAACATTTATCAGCTACTCCTACTACCCCCAGTTTTGGATGAACACAAACCAGAGACCAACTTTTGAAAAAGCACTAGAACAACTGCTGCAGAGGTATTGTACAAACTCTATTGCTGGCTTGTTTGTATTTCCATTCTATTCATAAATGCGTTTAACACATTTTATGATTAAAGTCAGTAAACAAACATAATGTGTGCAGACCATATTGTGCGGTTAAAGAATAGTAGAAGATAACATAAAGCCTCTGATCGGGATGCCAGATACAGTTCACTGAAATGCAATGCAATGCAGTTAAAACATTTGCCATCTGGTTTAAGGCAACATGTGTTGTTTTTCCTTTCTGGGTTTCAGATCACGTCCCCTGGAGAACACAGACCAGACTGTTTTAATTGTAGGTGGTGTTCAGTGGCTTAATTCCAATCACCTGCAAATTATCCAAAAGGTGTTGAACAGGTAATGTTATGTACTTGGTATTATTCCAAGTCTTGATATGATAAATTATGAGAAACAACTTAACAAAAATTTTTAAATACAACCTTTTTTTTTCTCATAGCAGTGCACTTAAGAGACTTTGAAAAAATAAAAATGCAGTGTCTTTTGATGTATCTGTTAAGTAAAATGTGTGTCCTTTTTTTGTTTTGTTTTTAATTTGCCAAACAGGGAAAATCTATCAAATATCCTGGTAATTATAAAATCCATAGGGATGGGCTTTCACCTCCCAGTGGATGGAATACATTCTCTATCACAGGTAAGCTACAGTAGATTTAGAGTGTATTTTCACAGAAGACTTGTCATTTCAGCAATGATTTTGCTGTTTGGCCAAAATATGCTGCGATTTCTGCTGAGCAAGCTTTAAATGCATCAAAGAAAGATTAATGTTTGTATTTGCTCATACTGTGTGCTAAGAAGGATTCAAATCAATTTCTTCATGGATTCCACCATAATCAGAGCACTATTTGAGATGCCATGCTCAGTCAGTTATCCCAAGAACCAGAAGAAGCTCCAATATTAAGTCTGCTGCTAAAGTTGAAAAATTGATCTGGGAATAGGCAGATCGCTCCTCACACTACATCAAGCACAGGCCTTCCCCAGGCTTCCTCCACGGTTACTCCCAGATCAGATTCACTGGTCTGTCTGCATCACACAACTCTCCATAAATCTGTCTTAGCCAACCTACAAAGCCAGAACACTACAGAGCAGCTGGAATGTACCGGTGAATCTAGCTTGTTATTTGTATGTTAATCGGATGTTACAGTCAGTTTAAATCACATCCAAGACTCTCAGAGTAACAGATGGACTCATTTCAATGTGCTGTGTAACTCATTCCATTCAATATTTTTATTTACAGTTTGGACAGTGGTGCTTTGCTGGACACATAAAATGTGTGGATGAGACAGGGCTGGGAAGCGCTGGAGGGCAGAACAGAGTAAATGATGCCTACCAGCGCTGCGTGTAACACTCCAGCTATTCACAGGTGTTGAGAAGAGAGAATTATTAGCTTTCATAGTTTATGTACAGCACTCTGCTCACACTGGGAACTGGCATCCATGTCTTTGTGCAACCGTAACACACTGCTGTATTCAGTGTGTGACTTACTGCCGTTCTCACCCCTACAGAGACTGCCCTTTCAGATTTTGTCCATTCATTCTGTCTCTACTGAATGTCTTCTTACTGATTCCAACCATTTCCTTAATTTATCTGGATGACTGAATTAGGGTACAGTAGGGAAATTTTTGGCATCAACATGAAGAAATGTTGTCATAACTCCTGCCATAGCTTTCAACAGAGTTCAGTCCTAGGAGGAAGAAACAGAACTTTGATCAAACATAGGTGAGGCAAGGGTAGAAAGAGTATTAAAGGCTTCTCAGGATGATCTTTTTATGTTTCTCATCCAGTAAATTTATAAAATGCCAGAAATCAACTACAGTGCATAACCAGCTTTTTTCCCTTTCAATATTGGAATCACGTGGCAAATTACCCATGTGGTTTGGGTGCTTTGGACTTCTGGACTACTCCAGCTACTCTCAAAGACCTCCTGTCTGCAGTGTCAAATCCATCACCTTGCCAAATTTATGGCTAACCTTTTTTCTATTCCTGGCCTTCCTCCAGTATCTTGAGAATAATAATCAGTTGTTCAGTATAACGATTTCTAAGACACCCATGGCCCTATACTCTTTTTGGAGCAACAGATGCAATGACTGGTTTGAAGCTGAATTTTTCTTTACAGGAACAATTTCACCATTTGTTACAGACAACGTTATAATAGGAACTATTTTCTGAATTACATCTCATATTACCTAAGTACATGTTAAAAACAGTTGCCTAGTAATTTTAATTTAAACAACACTGAAATCTTCTTCTGAAGGAAGCTGCACAACTTTTATAATTATTTTATAATTTCTGCAAAAATCTAAAACAGTCTTGGAGAAATAACTGTTTTCAGGAACGAATGTGTAGTAATTCATGTCTGAAGTATAACATAATTGCTTTATTGAAAATGCAGCTTTGTTATTCATTTCCATGGCAGAATACAGTAACCTTTAAACAGTCCTGACAATGCATTGCAATATTTTATCTGGAATGCAGGCAGAAGTGCAAAACTTGTGGAATGAAAACTTGATTATTCTGAATACAGCAAAAAAATTTGGCTATGAAGTTGTTGACACCTTTGTCATCACCATGGGACGTTACAAAGAATTCTTGCAAGGAAAGTGTGGCTGCCATTTCCATGAGGTAATATTTTAAATTTATCTCATTCCCAGGTATTTAAGAGAGATTTTAACTGTCAGGTGCTTAAATAACAAAAAGATAGGAAGTGAGGTTCACATCCATGACTCAAACTTAGGCTTGAATAAAAAATTGCAGAGATCATAGAATCATAGAATGGTTTGGGTTGGAAAGGATCCAACCTCCCTGCCATGGCAGGGACACCTTCCACTAGACCAGGTTTCTCAAGGCCCCATCTAACTTGTCCTTGAACACCTCCAGGGATGGAGCATCCACAACCCCTCTGGGCGATCTGTTCCAATGTCTCACCACCCTCAGAGTGAATAATCACTGTTTGTACAGCAGTACTTGTCCCTTGCTGCTCAGAGTGCAATGCCACCCAAGGACAGGCTGCATTGCTGTGGTGTTGATTCCTTGAAATGAAAACAAGCATGCTCTTCTGCAAAGGTAAACCATAAAGAAGGATGTTGTATGGTTTCTAGGTTCTTATGTTATTTGCTATGTGTTATATATCCCCACTGCCTCTCCATGAACTCAGTTTACCTTTTTGTCTGTGAGATCACAGCCTCACAGGTTTTGTCTTGAGCCTTCCTCACTGAGCAGCTTGGCAGACTCCCATCAAAACATAGGTACATTTAAAATGGAGCTTAAAATTGAAAGGTCAATCTTATTGCTGTGTATCTGCTTTCATATGCCTGAGAAAGAGTTATCTGGAATAGATATAGTGACTGACTATACGAACAGGAGTGTAAGTCGCTTGTTCTCACTCATGTCCATAGTTCTGCTGTCTTCTATAGAAATTCTGTCTTCCATTTTATAACTTTGGGACTGGTGAAACAGGTAAATGCTAAAATATATGAGTAGGGCACTTCAGAACATATTCTTCTCTTCATTCAAAGTTCTGGCAAGGAGTCATCACAATATATTACAAATGACAGGAGTCCATGGACTAAATAAAAAACTAATACACAAACACATTATTATATCTAGGCATGATATCGGCCCAGAGGCTGCAAAACCAGTGAAAGTGAAGAGTTTAAAAATGTGATATTTAAGTTTTTATGGTTTCCTTTAAGATGTATTTTGAGTATGTGGCATGTCTTTTTAGAGTGAGTGAGTGCTCTTCCCCCTCAGCAAAGGGATTTGGTTTAGTTTTGGATTTCTTGTGCCTTATACATAGCAAATGAATTGCACCCCTGGTTTAGTGCAGGTAACCCCTAGTGAAAACAGAGAGTATAATTTTTGAGTAGTCAAGTAAGTGGGTATCCTCTGACACAAGGCTGATGATAGTAATTTTGCATATGATAGGTAAAGAGCTGTCACCAAGGGCACCAGACTATTCCTGTAGCTTCCAACCAAGTCATTTCTTGTACTCATGACACCAGCTTGTTGGTATAAAAAGCCAGTTCCTAAGTTCCTGTTATGAGTAGTCAGTCTGCTGAAAATCTGAACATGTCACTCATTGCCCTAAAAAAGATCCATGAATATTACTTTACTCCCTTTGGAAATCAGAAAAAGGTTTGAGGAATAAAGGAGGTCCATATCTTTCCATGTGCTTAGCTTCTGATTCACAGTAAAAAATACTTCTCCAGCGAAAACAAGAATTGTGCACTCAGACATCAGTAACCCCATGCTTCAATTTGTTGCTGGATTTAAGAACAGAGAAGTCTCCTGGCACCTTTATAGATAAAATCATGTTTATCACTATAAGAAATTGTCTGCAATGCTACAAGGATCTTCATTCTTATGAACTAAATCTGGACTGTTTGTTTAACACAAGACTAGAAAACTACCACAATTTATTCCATTAAAATCTACTTAGGACCATAAAACTTGAACTGTCATATCTTTCAGGAAGATTGCATTTTCTGAGTGGTCAAAAGAGAGATGACAGGTGCAAGTTCTTTCATAGAATGAAATATAGAATGAGAAGAAATTGTTACTGAAAAGCTAAAACTGGAGGGAAAAAAAATGATGTAATGAAAGATATCTCTTTGAAACCAAGAGTTAATGAATTTATGGTGTTTCACAATCAGCTGAGGGGTCTGAGCCAGTAAGAAGTTACTAGTTGGAAGAAATCTCAGGAGTTTGGTTGCTGGCTAGAATAATGACACAAGCAATTTGACGTATCATTTAGAACACAGAACTCAGCAAGTTAATTCTTATAGAGAAAATCCTAGAGCATTTTTTATTAGAGTTATCAAAAGTGCATAAAAATATCAACAAAGACTATTACCCACACAAGTGAAATGCTAGCATTTTTCCAGTATGAATTTAGGGATTTGTTTTCTGTCAGAACAAATTACTTCAAATAAGAGAGACCACCAAATGTTTTCTGAATCTCTCAAGAGAAGACTAAAACTCCTTTGCTTATTTTTGCCAAGTCATGTCTATTTTTCTCTAAGCCTCACTCTTGACTAAGGCTGTTCCCAGGACCTGGATATGTACAGGGTTAGCCCAGAAGTTTCATAGAGCTTCACAGGTACAAACGTGGGCCATGGCACCAGGAATGAAGTGGAAGCACCAATTATTGCTGTGAAGAAATGTCGGGACAACTATGATATATTTTTCTTAAAGATACAAAAGAGCAAAGATCTAAAAATAAGGTTTCCTTCATCAGACACCCCCAGCACACACTGGAAAACAAAATATACCACGGCTAATTAAGCCCAGGAGTAGTTTAAACTAAAAAAAATGAAATTCAATGGTGATGATAGTAAAATGCAAGCATAGGCTCCAGAGTGTCCTTGTGGTGTCTGCTGGCCAAGGACTAGCACAGCAAGCCTATTTTCTTGTAGCCAGCGGATTGTATTTAATTGTCTCAGCCACAGCAGTCACCTTTACATAAAGCAGAACAAAAAATTAATAGCAATAAGGCTTTGATTTTTCTCCTTAAATATCACAGACAGAGATATAATATCAGAGACAGTCTACTGGACAACAAATGCATTTGCAAAGAAAGTGGGGAGATAATCAGCTGCCACTGGTTGGAACTCTGCTCCAGTACAAGGCTCGCTGGGACTGAGCACAGGCTTGGAAGCGTTATCAGACCCGTCTGACCTCACATGCTGTGTGTCAACCTCACAGCTGGTTTCCACCTCAGGCTCCTCAGAAGTTTGCATGTTTTCAGCCCATTGCTGTGACTGCTTGTTGTGCTCTGGGATCCAACACAGCAGGTGTGGTTTAGCTAAACCAGCCCTTTACACAGTGCAAGGAAGAGGCACGACCATAGCTCTGTTCAAATGGAGCCAGAAAAGAGAGAGTAAGCTACAGAACAGATATTTATGCGATGGATAAATAGGCCCGTGGAGTAAATGTTTCCCTCCAGTTCACACAGTTGACCCTTTTTTTATATAGGACCCAGATGTTGGTGTCTTTGTGGGTCATTGCTGATGCTCACCGTTTCTACAGAGCTTTTGAGTGAAATGAAGAGCCTCAAAGTGGAACATTTCAGATGCTTTGTATGGAACTGGGTGGAAAACAGCAGGGCATGATTGATCATCAGCATTTTTCGTGCACTTCTCCATCATTTTGTATGAGCTCACGTGCAGATTTGGGCTTGCTTCTGTGTCACAGGAATCTCAACAGAGAGTATGTGTTTCTGGGGAGGACAAGGGGAGAATTTGGCTCATGGAGCTGTTATTAATGAGGCTTGAGAGGTTGTTGTGCCTGAAAGAGGTACAGATATGCCCAGGAGAATCCACCAGCCACCAAAAGCCAGACTTGATCCTTCAGGAAAGCAAAAAGAAAGTCCTTGAATGTTTTTGATACCTCGTTAGTTTTAACAGTTTTGTCATCAGTTTATTTCTGCATCCTGGCAAGAGGAGTTTCATCAGGTGCTGAAGCAGTTTACACTAGGAAAATGGCATTTTGTCTCCAAGGATGGAGCCAAGAACACTGTGTAAAACGCCAGCACTTTTCATGTTTTATAAATCCAGATGAGATGGATTAAATCTACTGCTTTGTACTTTCACTTTCTCTTAAAAAATGACCTCCTAAACTCACAGAAGATGGCACCCCTCTGTAAATGCCATCTGAACTAAAGATCAGCTGTGCAGGAACAGAGGGCTGGCTGTACTGAGCAGTCAGACAACAAGTTTGAAGCTCATTCAGTAGTTTTCATTTAGTTCTCGCTATCTGGCCAAACAGAAAGTTATTTCCCCTGGTTGTCCTGATAAATTATTTGAGTTCCCACCAACCCACTCCAGAGGGCTCCTGGTCACCGATTGTAAAGAAATCCACAGCTCTGTGGACTCTACAATCTTTGCTCAAATTGCCAAGGGATCTGGACTCAACAAAAGGACTATATCAACCTGGGACAAAAAATCTCTGGCACTTTCTGACCAAACATACTCCTAGTCCTATGTACATGTGCAAACTTGATTTTTTAATTACCTCATTCTTCACAAATGCTTATGGAAAGGTAGATTAGCCAGTGGTTATAAAGACCTTTATGGAACCTATTTTTTTAATTCAGATTTATTTCATAATTTAATGACAATGAAATCATGATCACAACATAAATACCAGCAACCTTGAGGTTTTGGTATCTTAATCAGTGACTGGCTGTTGGATGAACATTAGATTACATTCCTGGGAGATTATGCCTAACAAGAATGAAGTTTGGGTGACTGGTTCAAGGTGGCATCGTTTTGAAATAGTTGTAAGATCTAAGGCACGAATTTAGAAAAATGAACCTGCAGTAATTGCATGAAAACAAATAACAGCCCTTGGCTTAGCTGTATCAAATTGATCAGAGGATATATTAATTTTCTACATGGATAATTCCTGGTCTTTTTTTAGTTCAGTCAGCTCCCTCACAGCCTCTCTGCCCAGTCTTTCAATCCTTTACACATATTATTCCTTCACTCGCATTTGATTTTGCATGAGTTGTTTCATTAATTATGAGCTTCAGTACATGCAAACATTGTTCAGGTTTGGTAAATATACATAGTATTTTTTAAAAGCTAGCATGCTTACACATAAATATATGTATTAATAAATGAAGTCTGCTCTTTCAAGTGTCTTCTGTGATTAATATAAAAAAACAATTAATGGGCACCAGAGCTATCAAGTCAGTATATATTTACTCTTTTAAAAATAATTTCAGCACTTGGCCCCTTTTCCACTTTCTGTGGATTTGCCAATGCCTGGGTCAGGGTCCTCTGTCCTGCATCTGTGCAAGGTTCTGAAATTTTGTATCTCTTGAAGTTGCCCTATTCATCAGCGACTGTGTGTTCACTGAGACAAGACCTTCAGCATCTTATGGGAGACCACCCTTCCCAGTCATTAGGCTACTGACAACCACACCTTTCATTTTCTCTCTTTTTAGTCCCATGGGCATTTTTTTATTCCATAAAATTTGAACATGATAATCCCAGATCTTTATACATATTTCAGGGGCCAAGGAAGAGTATTCTTCTGCACTAAGTTACTGAACCACATTGTGGTCACTGTGATGCCCCACTGGAAACGGATGTTAAAGTGCATTGTAACTCCCTGCTTGGAGAAACAAGACAAATGAGCGTTTTCATCTCAACATGGAGCTGGGCTAGGTTTGCATCAAGACCTAGAAGTGAAACATTCTCACAGGGCTTGCAGCTGAGACACAGCATATGTTTCTCAAGTGCTTGGGATCAGAGCAGGATTTAAACCTTTCTGCAAGTCAGGGCTGTCCTGAGTTTATTTTTTCCCATGGTAAATATACAGACAAGCTGTTAAGTAGAAATTTTGTTGTTCAGATAAATTGTCCCTAATGAAGAGAACAGGGTCTAATATACAAAGGCATTACAGAATCCACCAAATATAATGTGTCTATACATTAAGATTTCAAGGCTTAAGTGACTAAGATCTTGGACTTTATTTAGTATGTAACATAACAAGTTGGCCCACCAGAAAACTGTGAGCAACTTGCAGCTCAAGGTAAGAATATTGAGAGCTGCTTTTTGGAGAACTATGTCAGCATTTGGGTACACACAGCTGTGTATCTCTCTAGGTGCAGGCAGAAAGCACTCACATATGTCACTTCTTTTGCAGGTGGTGAAATCCAATCCCTCTGAAGAAAGTCCACACATAACAATGACGTTATCAAGGCACTATACACTGGGGAAATATTTTGGCAGACAAAGCAAGCCATCACAACTGCAGGACTATGCAACAAATTCTCAGTCCCCATATCATGTCCGAGGCCCAATAAATCAAGTTTATTCTGAAATCCTTCTCAGCAGGCTCTGTGCGAGTAAGAGGAAGCTTGTCAGCACATAGCTCTCTTGGATATGCACCGGGTCTAGAGATGTGCCACTGCCTGAGTGACAATTGAAGGACCATGGTGAATTTATTACATGCTTCCCTGATTGGCTCTGTACACATCAAGAGAGTCTGGGACAAGCGGCATTTTTCCTAAAACGTCATGAAGTCAAGATACGCCCTCTGGAAACTCTCGTGTCAAAATGGAAGGTGGAGGGTTGCAAAGGGGAGAAGAGGGGAAGTTATTTGAACTATTGCCAAAGGCTAGAACAGCTGTAGCTCAAGCAGCTGTGTATTAATGATAGTAAAGAGAGAAAAATATATCCACTTGAACAATTTGGAAAGGACTGTTTTAGCTCTTCAGCGCTATCTGGTTTTCTATTTATAGAGACACTGTAATATTTGAATGTATTTAGAAACTGGCTACATTCCATTTCAAAGTGTTTTGTTTTATGTGGATGGGTTTCTCTTCAACATCAAATCTTTTCTGGTTAGACACATGGTTTATACAGTTTGAAAATGTCTATTAGCATTTTACTGATGATGTCAAGTTTTGAACTCTAATGTTTTTAGTGAAACACACACCTTCTTTGTACCTTAGAAGGAACAGATGTCTCCTCTATTTTTTGCATGTTCTAAAGGTAATATAGAGATAGATTACTTAGATTTGAGACTGATTATAACTATCTCGATATAACATGTAAATACAGTGAATCTGTTAGCATAACCTTATTTATGGTCCCAACTTAGAGAAGTGGCCATATCCAGGAAGATGGCTTAAATATATGCTTCAGTGTCTACCTTGGCCTGTGAGCCAAGCGAGTATTATCCCTGCATGGAAGTGCCATTTCTTTTATGTTGGTTTTTTTTTTTTTTATAAAATACTTGCCAATGTGTAAAGGCAATACCAAAACCAAAAAACCAAATCCCCTTTGTGAGCACAAATAAGAACTTTGGGATCTGATTTTTAATCTGTCATGAGGAGTGTGTGATATGATGGGAGCAGAATCCCATCTGCATCTCATGCTTGTCAGGGACAAGACTTTCTCTGAACACCAGTTTCATGCTGTAGCCCAGCTACATCACTGATATTTGCAGACCTACTCTGAGTGAAAACCCAGGGAGGCTTTACCACTGCAGAGGGGAACTGTCTTCTGATCTCCTGCCACTGCTTTGACAGTATACTCATTCACAGTTGTGGTGCCTGTGGGGAAACCAAGCATGGTCCAGCCTTAGCAGATGGGTGATGGGTTAATGGTACTCCATAAGACCATTCTTCCTACGAATTAGCCAGTTACAGACTTCTATGAATCCAGTCATGGAGCAAGCAAACACAGCACCACTCTCTCCCACCATGCACTAAAAAAGGGAGTCAGAACCGGGTAAGTACAAATCTAACGAAGGATCTGCTGAGCTCTGTGGCATGCTTTCCCCTTCACAATTTTACATACAATCCTCTACTAGCTTCTATTGCCTTTGGGGAAGAAAGCTGCAAGCAATGTCGGGGATTAAACAAATTATAACACAGAACTAATCACCATTGCATTGGCCTTAGTGGCACATAGAGGGGCTGCCCTATATAGAAGTAGCACTACAAATTCATGACACCACATTTAGGATTTACCAAGGATCCTTAAACTCAACACATTCTGCATCCCTAGCTAAAGTTTTGTGAATTATTGCTCCTTCATATAAGATATGTAGAAATATGATGGGGAATTTTCATGCAATATGGAATTTGGCTTCCCCAGATGATAAAAGGATCCTTAAAAAGAGGGTCTGACATATCTAACTTAGGAGACCTTCCACTATATTGACAAAGCTCCTAGTTTAGACAATGACATTACATTTAGTGAAACAGTGTGATTATCTCTGTTTTTCTATGATATGCTGCTGCTGTGCTTACAGTAAATGCCCCTGAATTTCTACGTAAGGTTTTCCGTGACATGGAACTTTACATGAAAGATGGGTCAAGAGCTGGGCATAAATACTGAAAATGTCAGCATTTGGTTTTGAGCAATATTATTACCTAAGGAATGTAATTGTATGTAAATGATATAATATATAATCTTGGGTCTGGAACTCCAGGGCTGCACAACAATAAAGCTGAAGGATTTATTATCATGTCATTAATATTAGTAGATGCGAAATGTAGCTAGATGTCTTTGGTATTAAAGTGATCAATGATAGGCGTATTACAATTCTGCTTCTGTTATTTTTTTTGTTCCTCATTTAAATTCACATGCTGTTACTGTTATTGTTCTGTACACAAATGTTTTTAAGG